>JAXQGT010000507.1:0-11075 GCA_037040375.1 Basipetospora sp. M8501
CTACTGCCTTGTTGGCCGCCTTGGACATCCTTGTGTCCTCACGCGTGAAAAACTCGTGCAGTATCCTCGTCAGAAGATCATCAGGGATCTTTGTCGTCGGCCCTTCTTCCTCTTCCTCCTCCTCTTCTTCTATATCCGAGTCAATGAGTTCCGCGTCATCGCGGGCGGGTCGCTGATCTCGCGCGTTTGCGTCGCTAGCTTTCGCGCGGGAGCGCGGTTTGGCATTGGGCACAGCCGCTTTGCCCTTGGCTCGAGAAGTACTCTCCTTCGCCATGAGAGCAAATAGAAGATCTTCGCAAACGTGTTTATGTGGAACTCGAGACTACGCAAGGGTTGAAGCTTGGGCGGTATTCAGTGGGCATGAGGGGACTTAGGTGCAAGCTGGGCGGGGGTTGATCTGCACTTCCTACCAGGTCGGGGAATTCTTGATTGACGCGTAACCACGTGCAACCAACCACCAATCGTGCGCCCATGCTCGGTCACCATAACTCGTTTTTGCAATAGTTGCAATTCGCGTCAAACACTAGTCAGTGGCGAAGGGGACAAGGAACGTGTGTTTCACCCAAGGCTCGGTATACTCTACTGACTGCAATGCGTGCAAAACACTGTAGATCACATCAGTTAGACACGCAGCCACCTCTACAGTGACAAGCCGCTTCTACAATGGGAGACAGTACAGAAGGCTGAGGCTACGGCCACGGCGACACATCAGATTGAGAACGAGGAGCGAGCACTTGACGCAGTAAATGGGGTTATATTACAGAGGGCTATCGGTCCATATACTCCGGTAAAAACAGCAGGAGAATAAAGCAGCCGATGATGAAACCCTAAAAAGCAGGCTGCGCAGAAATGCCAGAAAACCATTCCAGCAGTCTCCCTCATGCAACCTCCAACTTTCCTTATGAGAACGAGCCATCATCCAGTTTTACCGTCTATTGCACACCAACCGATCCCTTGGCCTCGAGAAGGAAGAAATCCCCCACCTTCATCTCAACTATCTTCATCAAGCCAAACACCTATCCGACAGCGTAACGCTTATTTGAAGGCCTTGCCGAAGAGGATGACCTGGAGCTGATCGTAGATGGAGAGCACACCAGCACCGGCAACACCACGGAGGATGTTGGCACCGGCACCCTTGAAGAGCGACCTGACACCCTCCTTGGCGATGATCTGGCTGGCGGCATCGAACGAGCTCTTGTACTTGACGGCCTCACCCGAGGTCATCATCATGCGGCGGCGGATGGTGTCAAGAGGGTAAGAGGCGATACCGGCACCAGTGGTGACGCACCAACCGAGGATGAAGGAGGCAAGGAAGTTGTTCTGGAGGGTACCGGTGAGGACGACGGGCTTGATCGAGTCGTACATGCCGAAGTAGAGACCACGGTAGACGATGATACCAGCAACGGAGGGCATGAAACCACGGTAGAGACCAGCGATACCGTCGGAGGCGAGGGTCTTGCGGTAGACATCAACGAGACCGTTGAACTGGCGGGAACCACCGCTCTTGGCGTTCTTGTTGTCGTTGGCGAGACGGGTACGGGCGTAGTCGAGAGAGTAGACGAAGAGGAGCGAAGTGGCACCAGCAGCCTAAGTCCCAATTAGATGATGAATGAGACTATATGCGACGTCCTCCTGTGGACGACATTGAAGAGGAAAACTTACACCACCGGAGGCGAGGTTGCCGGCCATCCACCAGGCGTAGCCATCACGCTCCTTCTTGAAGCCGAACATCTTCTTGAACTTGTCGCGGAAAGCGAAGTTCAGGGCCTGGGTAGGGAAGTAACGGATGACGTTGGCAGTGTTACCACGCCAGAGGGACATGACGCCTTCATCGGCCATGGTGCGCTTGAAGCAGTCACCAATACCGCCGTACTTGCGGTCCAGACGACCGGCCTTGATCATCTCATCCTACGCACGGTATTAGCATGGGCTCATAGATCGCGTCTCCAGGATTCGGACAGGGTGCGTCTCATCAACGCACTCCAGCGCGGCCGCCACGCGCAACTAGGGGACTAACTAACCTGGTTCTGGATGAGAAGCTTGACACGCTCAATGGGAGCGGCAGCGGTCTTCGAGACGGCGGCAGAGACACCACCCACTATTGTTGTTCGTTAGCAACTGACGAGGATGTTGATTGCGAGGCCCCATCTCGATGCCCGTCATATGTGAGAAGTCGACACCAAGGACGGGTAGTAGGCTTATACGACGTGAAACGTACTCAGGAAGTCGACCATGAAGGGCTATAGTCGAATTACAGTTAGCAAATTGAACTTCCTCAAATCAGCGCAGAAATATATGTTCGGGAAATGATCCCGCTGGGTGGCTTCGAACGGCGCCGCCAAGCACGTTCACGAGGACCGCATCTCCCATTGCCAGTGGTGCTCAGCGGCGCGTCTCCATCAATTGGAAGGCCGTCGCAGCTGAGATTTTCCCTGGGATGGTCGAGCAGATCGTCACGCGACGGCGGGCGATGGATGCATTGCCGAGCCACGACATGTGAAGCAGGGTTGGGGATGAGCTTACCGGAAGCCCGAAGATCTTGTTGTCAGACATGATGGCGGTTATGAATGACGGTTCTGGAGAAGGAAAGAAGGAAGAGAATGAGCGGAGATGGCTTTTGCGACTAGAGAAAAGAAAGGAGAGGAGATGGGTTGTAAAAGCGTCGTACGGGCGATGGCGTCCGGCTACGACTTTTATGAGTTCTTTGGTTTGGATGGGGGAGATGGACAAGGAGAAAATTTTTTGAAAGGGAACACCTCTCGGGTTTTTCAAGTCGGCTACGGCTAGAGAAAAAAAGAGCGCAGGGACCATTGGCTGCCCCGGCCCCCCCACCCATTTTGGTTCCTTCGGCCCACGTCTGGTTGGCGCCACCTCGTTCTAAAGTCTGTTGCCCCGGGGAGTACTTCCACGGCAACGGGCTGTCCGCCCAGTCAGAAGTCACCCAGCAAGCCGATTTACTCCGAGCGGTCTCTCGGATAACAGTAGTACTGTGTGTATGTAAAATTAGCTTTACTGTACACTATCAACCGTTGGCTGCTCCTTATCTGTGACCACGGCTACGGCTCAGTTAGTAGCTCTCGGTCAGCCCAAATCTAAACCCCGAAAAGCTTCAATTTTGATCCTCCAGAGTAACTGATGTGTTTTACTTTGGGTCACAAAGAGTAGGCCATCTCTAGGTCGTGTGTGCGCGAATGTTGAATTGCCGACGGAACGAATAAGGCACCAAAAATGCAAGTTTGAAGGACAAGTCATCGGAGATCGAAGTACCGGGAAAGGGGCATCTAACGGTTTCCCAATTGGATATTGTAGTGGACATATTGATCTCGAGCTTTCCCTTGGCGTAAGGCTAATAAGTTGCTGGGCCCGATCCCTTCTGCCTTGTCATGGAAAACATCGATCAAATACTGATGATGGGTCTCCCTAGTAGAGTGAGTGCAGTGTGCTTTCTTGTGAAGGAACATGAGGTACCTTACCGTAAAAACTCTGCCGGCACGCCTACAGTGCCCTACAACCTGGAAAGGTTTCTAGAAAAGATCTAGTGCTCTGAAGAGGCGACGAAGGCGAATTCGGATACTTCCGGATACGAAGCACCACAGCCGGGCCAGCAGAGAACACTGTGAAGCCAATATTACTCGGTAGTGCGAGGTGGAAGAGCGTCAAGGGACTGTGTGAAAAGCCTTGCAGTGTTGGACTCGGTGCCTTTCAAGGGTCTAAGGCTTCTAATGCTCCGCAGCAACGGCGTCTCCGAACCTGAAGCGTATTTCTGAGCGCATGTGGCGACCGCTGTGAAAGTTTTAATTCGAGGTTCAGTGTTCGGAGTAAAGGACCGGAGCCAGAAATACCTAATGATACACTGACAAGATCAACATGAAGCCTACACACCCAGTATATGGACGCTATCCCGTCCAAACCTTCAGCCTGCCTTAGGTGTATCACCCCGACTTCATAGCCCTTCACTGTAGCCTCTCGACTGCATATAACGCCCGGGCAGATCACCAGTGTGATATCTTTTATTCAACAATTGAAATAAGAATACCAACCCGCTCTACCCATGTAAGCCTCTCCACGCAGACTCTAGCTAACAACACACTCGTAATCCCTTTATGAGTCGTCTGAACCACAAAGTATCTCGCCGTGTGCTGTCTATATATTCTGGTTATGCCTTGCAGGTGTACGTTGCACCCCCTTGGATTGCCTTTCCGTGCTCTTAGAACCCTTAACACTTGGGCCGTCACAAACCGTCCGCGGAATGCGAACGCAACCTGCACGTGGGCACGACATTGGGCAGCCTTTCAACGATGGTAGTCCATATGAGCGAAGCCTGCCGGACATGCGGATCCCGCGTTCGCATCATACTCAAGGTCCCTTTCGATCTCCTTCCGGACAACTTTACGGTCCCTGCCATGTCCGACAATGGCGTACAGTTGGCTGGGCTGCTTCCTGAGCCCCGCCGTAGAGCGTACACTTCCACGTTCGAGAGTTCAGGGCGCAATGCCGTGACCAGCACCGCGGTGAAGCGTCCGGCAGAAGATAAGGAGCAGAAGGATGCAGGTCATTTTCGGTTGCATAGCGGGTTTATATAAGAGAAGCTGACGGCGCCACCAGTGAGAGTAGGTGGAGGGCTGCACCTGGGCCGGTGAAGAAGCTGTGTGGGCCGGGGGACACCGCCATGCTGAGGACTTACACATGCGAGATGTTCCTCTTCGACTTCAAGGCCACAAGAACGTTAATAGACCGAAACCGCCTGGGCTCTGAACTGAGATGTCACCACGAAGCTCCGGCCACTTGTGTTACAGTTCCTAGGCAAAGGGGAGTGTGCTAGCCCGTGGGTCGTGCTGCCCTAACTCATCGCCGTCAGCGCTCTTGTCTGTCCATTATACCAGCGCCAGCCTCCCCCGCTGACTTTGGGGCTGTGTGTCGGTTGCTGTCATCGGCCAGCTGGGGAATTGCCATTGATGTCTTCAATGTTGGTGTGGATGCCCACTGAACAATATGTAAACTTCCAACCCTAAAACCGGAGTAGCTGTATCAACCAGCATATCGATCCTAGTTTACTGGTATATCTTCACGGAAAAGATTTTCTCAGGTGTAAGGACTCGTACCCCTTTGAGGAGAAATCCGTCATTGTCCTGAGGCTCAGGGGGGCAAATTGCGGAAGCAACGGGGAAACACAATTTGCAATCCGGCGGCAACATTCAACCCGTTGTTAGCCAAAGTTCGCGAGAGCGCTTCCACCTCGTGGTACGCTGGCGAACCTGTGAAAAATCAGACCAGGGACCTAGTGGAGCAGGCCTAGGTATTGAAACAAAGGTCTTGCCCTTGCTGAACCACTAGTTCAGAAATCACTTAGGAGTATAGGCACGCAGTTGGTAATCGGACGCAGCATTTCATGACAAGTTGGTTCAGACTTAGGGTGCGCGATAGGCAGGTGTATCAATGTAGAACCAGGACGCCTCGTAGAAGAAAGCCTTTCATTTCCTTATGAAGCGGTGCGCCCGGGGCCATATGCCGCATCGAGAGCGTAGAGTCTGGTGGATGTAAATCCCTGCCAAAGTCCGTCCATGGTAAAACCACCCGCAGTTTTTTATGTGTGCAACTCCTGCCCGAACCCTTGAAAATCTACATAGCCCAAGCCGAAAAAGTCATGTCATTTACTCCGAGGCGACAACCGCACGAGCTAGAGAAACGGTAAAAGTCAGTAAAGGATATCTCCGAGTTGTTCGAGAGGGGCTCTCTTGGGGTCTTTCTCCCTCGACACATTCGGGAAAGGCGTATGTATGTGCAGTGGACAACGTACTGTAAATCTTCATCTTGCTATGCTCAACCACAGGCTTGATCATCCCCTTCTCCTCGAGGTCGGCGATGCACCTCCTGGCAAGAGAGCCGTTGATCTTCATGCGGTCGACGAGGGTGGCGACGGTGACGAGCCTGAAAGACTGGACATCCTTGTAGAGTTTCTCGGAGGTGGCCTTGTCGAGGATGACGGCGTGCTGGGCCTTGTCCTTGACCTTGCCCTTGGACCTGTATTATCACGTATGAGCGTCTTGGTCTGTATTGGGCCTGGGGTTCGTGGTATTTGGCAACGTCGCCCACATACCACTTCTTCTTTTGCTTCTTAGCTCCCGCAGCAGGCGCCTGTACCAATCGTCAGTATGTCTCGCTCTTGGAGCCTCTAACCAAGGGCATGATTCTGTGCTTCTAGGGGAGTAATAAGCCGTACCATTTTGTATGTGTGATTGACCTTTGGTTGACGACTTGACGTTGAAGGTTGGGGGAAATGTCAAAGATTTGAAGCCGAGATGGGGTCGGGTTGGAACCACTGCACACATCAGTCGGTCAGAAGAGCGGGAGGGCAAGCCCTACTAACATTTCGCTCTGGTGGGGCTAGCCCCGATCCCGTGATTGGTCAGCCGCTTGCCCCCCCAATTTTTTCCCTCCACAAGCAAAAGTGAGGAGGGCTTCAATTCTCCTCGTGCTGAGAAAGTTCAATTTCGACTCCAGCATACTGACGACCAACCCTCTGCGAGCCCACCCGAAAACCGAATCTCTCTCGACCAGCAAAAGTCGGTTGTTCAAGGAAACTTGTTCGTACACACAAACCCCAGCCGATTTCATTTTTCTCTCTAAATCTTGCATTCGGAGACGTCGTTTCTAACCACAACGCTTAAATCCCACAGACGCCAGCCAACATGTCGGACGCCGGTGATATCGAAGTCGAGAACGTCGAGTCCTACGACATCCTCCCCAAGGAGGTCGCCCAGGACCTTGGTACCGTCAAGCTCTTCGGCCGTTGGGACTACGACGTTGAAGTCCGCGACATCTCCCTCACGTATGAGATATACACTCGATCTGGGCTTAATTGATGGCATAGTCGATACTGACTCTTGGGAACCAGGGATTACATCTCTCTCCGCAACCCCGTCTATGTCACCCACTCCGCCGGCAAGTATGCTGCGAAAAGGTTCCGCAAGGCCAACTGCCCCATCATTGAGCGCCTCACCAACTCGCTCATGATGCACGGCCGCAACAACGGAAAGAAGCTGATGGCCGTCCGGATCGTCGCCCATGCTTTCGAGATCGTAAGCGGACCCTTCTGACGCCGAATACCGGGCCCCAAAAATCAATGCGAAGCAAAGGAAGCGATCTCTAACGCTGTATATCTCTAGATCCACCTGATGACCGACCAGAACCCTATCCAGGTTGCCGTTGACGCTATTGTCAACTGCGGCCCCCGCGAAGACTCTACCCGTATCGGTTCCGCCGGTACCGTCCGCCGGCAAGCCGTCGACGTCTCCCCCCTCCGAAGGGTCAACCAGGCCATCGCCCTTCTCACCACCGGCGCGCGCGAGGCCTCTTTCCGCAACGTCAAGTCGATCGCCGAGTGCCTGGCTGAGGAGCTGATCAACGCGGCGAAGGGAAGCAGCAACTCTTACGCCATCAAGAAGAAGGACGAGCTTGAGCGTGTGGCCAAGAGCAACCGATAAGCGGTTAGCCAGGTACAGTGGACGAAGAACAGGGGGCAGCGAGGGGGCGGCGGGGTTCGAAATGAAAAAGTGGTCGGCATTCGGCGTAGTATTCCAGGCATCCTTTCGAGCTGCTTTTTGCATTTCTACGTTCGGGAGGGGTCTCACGAGGCAAATGGCATTCCTGTCAGATAAGGGCTTATGGGGATTTCTGTGTTTTTCACCAAAAAAGTGATCAAAGACCAAAGGGCCCGGATTCTGTAGAGCAAATGGATGACTCTAGAGTTCCGTGTCCAGCAATCGGTTGCTGTTTGAAAGCTTCATGTTCGTCATAATGCTAGACTAACCTTCTCCGCCCCCTACCCCTTTCCCTCCTGGATATGATACCGGGTGTTTTCTTTCCCCTAGAACGCCTCGCGCCGACAAAGTGCCACCCTGATGAGATAGAAATCAGAACATCTCAGAACATATGTGATAAAGGCCGCCACCTCACAAGACCTCGATTGCTGGAAGTGTGTCCATCCATCGCGCATGAATCATTTCCAGTCCCTGCACCAAAGAAAAGAGGTAAAGGATAGATACAAAACACCAAGGATGAGAACCCCTGAAGAGAAACGAGGCTCATGCGGAGCAGACACGGACCGCTCACCATCCATCGTCAGTCGGGCCCGTCTTCATTTACTAGACGGAGTAGGGGCCCACAGACGGCGTTGGTTGGGAATAGTTCCTGATGCGGATGGGAGGGTTAGGACCCAGGTCCACTCGGTGGAACATGCCAACATGGGGAATGCCCTCCTCCTCCCAAGTGCCCATCTCGTCGTCAACTTCGAAGCCCCACCTCTTCCACTTCTCGACGACCTTTCCTTGAGCGTGGACGCAGACGAGTCCCTTCCACCTGGGCGCGAACCTATCCAGCGCTCCGAGGCGTTCGAGTCCCTTAGTGCGAACGCTGGGGTCGAAGTAGGTGGAGTTCGCCTTCATCCACTTGATGGCCGCGTTGATCAGGAGAGTCGCGACGCCCCTGCGGCGATGCTCCGAGATGACGGCGAGGCGGCCCAACTTGAAGTAGGCCTCGCGGCCGTTGTGGTACTTGGTGGGGCGGTCGCGGAAGTACCCAAGCTCGGATTTCTTTGGCTTCTCAACGGGCTTTCCGGCAATCTCATCCTCGCTGAGGCCGTTCCAGTACTTTGCACCCTTGGTGGGGTGAGGCTCATGGGGGAAGGGCACGAGGCGGAGGGTGCCGATGGGGACGGCCCTCGACTCGCTCTTGCGGGGGGTTACGACCTTGCCGTTCTCGTCACGCACCTCCTGCTGGACGACAGTGCAGACGCTGGCGAAGGCGACCCAGTGGCAAGACCTCGCGTCGTCTCTGTCGAATTCATGGTCCGCGGGCACGCCCTGTTCCTTAACGAAAACCTGCTCACGAACTTCCATTGCCTCGATGAAGAGGCGGGGGACGGTCACGGGCTGCTCCTCACGGGGGCGGCCTGGCTTGTAGCCCTCGAGACTGCTAGGCTCGAGAAAGGCCACAAGTGGGGCTCCGATGCGTGGCTTGGCTCGCTCTTCGGCGAGCTTTTGGAGCCGAAGCTGCTCGTAGGGGATGGACATTGTAGGGACGCTGCTCTCTTATGGAGAGGATGTCAGAGCAAGTCAACTTATACTCCCTAGGCCGAGGATATCAAGGAGTCTTGTCACGTGACACTCGCGTCAAGTACTTGAGTGGGCCGGAACCTGGAAGGGTCAGAATGGGACTGACCTCATGAAAATGTGAAGGTCTAGCTTAGAATTGATTGTGAATGTGTTGCTGGTGATGCCCAACCACGGAACTTCAAAGCTGGCTGAACCTCGGCGAGTATGTGAATGAGAGAAGAAAGAGGAGCCAAAGGCTGGGGTGAGGGGACTTTTATCCTACATCTGCTCTGCCGACTAAGCGGCTGATCTGGATGTGGAGTTGTTGATGCTCTCACGGAGTAAACAAGGAGCACCTCAATTCTCTGTGTTGTTGATAACGACAGGCTTTGCCGTACTAGTTGCTGGTAGTTCCTTATTTGATATCACTGTGTTCCCTTCTTTTTTTTCGTTCTGGGTCCCAGCTGCCTAGCTGTCCCCATCTGCCCAAGGCGAGGGCTCCCGCTGTCTAGCCATCCCCATTGTTCGCCGGGTGAATAGCAACAGCAGAATGGCCCGTTTCATGGGAACCCGTCGACGCCGGCCTTAGCTTTACCTGCATCGTATGGAATAGATCTGAGTCTCAACAGTGGGAGTTCTATCCATCTTTCGCGCTCACTTGGGGGCGTCAGTCCGCCTGTTAGCTGGAGCTATTCCAACCGCTGTTGACAATCCTAGACTCGCGCCGCAACCCCTCAGAACTGACGGGGAATCATTTTGATCTGGATTTCCCTCGAGTAGCAGAAGAACAACACACTCAGGCTATCGTCAAGGTCTCGGGCCAAGAAGAGTCTCGAGTGACGCAAACCTCAAGCTTGTCTGTTTCTTTCATGACCCTCACATCCGAGAGCGGCGCAATACATTCTTGCTTCAAAAGTCGTATCGCGACAATAATTCGCGGAGGGGTCGAACCAGCTTAAAGATGTTGTCACGAGCCTCGGGGGCTTGAATAGGTGGTGTATTGGACTCACATACCTTCCATAGGGAAAATCGGCGGCAGAATGATCCAACGAGAGACCTCCCGAATGTAATCACTCCAAAACCTCCCTAAGCCAACGGAAAGCCACGATGATCCCACAAGGTTGCTTGTGTCTAGTATTGGTCGCCGACCATCCTGTTCCGTCCAAGGGTTCTCTGGAGCTAATTTTCCGCCTGGATCTGCTGAACCAAGCAACACTGCTGCCCGCCTAGCGGCAATCTCGATAGATTATGCATCCCACCAGTCATCGGAGAGTTTCCCCCCCATCGGTTCTGAAAATGGAAGCCACTCCCGAAAATTCATGTGGGTGCCATCGAAGCGTGCAGCCATCGACGAGAACCCCAGACGTGTCCATGTGCTCCTTTGTCGCGACAGCAGCGCTGCAGAGGCCAAGACACTAGAGGGCGTGCCTTTGCCACATATGCCAGACATGCAATCAAAAGGAGTGGGCAGCGCAACGGTTGTAGTGTCCAAAAAGTAATATAAGGATCGTCATGTCTCTACCCCAGGATCTAGGTTCTTTATTGTGAGAAAGTGCCTGCGGATTACTTCAAGTCGTTTGTTTTTGCCCTTAATAAAGAATCGAACTAAAGTGAGACGTTGACAGCCGCCCGTCTCGCCGCTAGCCATGATTCCACGACACCTCCTGAACGCCCTCGGGTGCCTCGCAGTATTCACAACGAGTGCATCTGGTGTACCCCTCACGAAGAAGGCCGTCATCCCCCACAACGAGGTGGTAGGATTCCCGGAGACAGTACCGGAGGGTCTTGTAGGAGAACTCTATTTGAAGTATAAGCCCTATCTCGAAGTCTACAACGGATGCGTTCCCTTCCCGGCAGTGGAGGCAGATGGTGACACGAGGTACTTGCGTCCTAGCCCCGTTATCATTAAGTATGACGAGGAACAGATTCTGACTTTGAGCATAAAGCGGCGGTCTCAAGCCAACAGGCGCCCAGAACACCTGT
>JAXQGT010000508.1:0-11318 GCA_037040375.1 Basipetospora sp. M8501
AGGCGCAGCAGGGGAACCATTTCCCGCGCAAGGCACAACAAGTGACCAAAACGTGAGGGGAGAAAATGAGAAATCATTGAATTTTCGTCTCCCTTAACGTGTTCATGTGTTCACTCTGACTTGCGGTGGCCATTAGATTTTCCCGCTTGATGTGGCCCGGCCTGCAGGCCCGTAGAGCTTGAAGCGAGCCGCTCAGTTACGTGTATAGCAGGTGTTATGCATAACCAATATTCAAAAGAGCGGGCAAGCATCTACCGTTCCTAGGTCCAAAACCACCAGTTGGCAAGGTTCCAACCACAGTTATGGTCTCTCTCGCAATTAACATGAATGGTTGAGCCGACTTATACCAGCTCTACCCGACAGCGCCAAGCTACAATAGCTTTCCTTTCAATCCCCGACCTCGATCCTCGGTAGAACATGATGTGACCTTCTACGGAGTAAGGTAGTGACACAGCCGCCTCTCGTATCCCTCTAGAGGACAAGAAAGGAACAGGAAGGAGCAGGGAACAAGATGCACCTGACCAAAGGCTCATGTGGGCTACCCGCCAAAATGGGTCAATCTAGCATCAGAACCGATCAATATATCCGACTCACTCCCCAACCGCCCCCAGTGGGAATCGTGGTCTTGTTTTCAAAGGCTCAGGATTCCGATACAATGCACACCTCCTAGTACTAGTCTGTTCAGAACTTGGTAAACAAGGGCAAAGTCACTAGTTATGTCGTTAGGTCGCTACGTAACTTCGTTTCGTCCTTGCGTCCGAAAGCCTTTAATGCTAACCGCACTAGTTTCGCTCCTCCTGCTGTAGTGCGCGCACCTTTTTACCCTAGGCCTTGACAAGGATATTGAAGCTTAATCTCCGGTGCAGGGACAGAGAGGGACAGGCAAGACGGACAAACTGGATTTCTATCTCGCGGTATCCAAGCTGCGGAATACACTACAACGCACCCCGTCCTGTCGGTTCACTGCAGCACATGGATTTCATCCTGGCGTCACCCCCCCTCTCCGGCGTATGAATGTCGCCGTAAGGAATACTGGGGATACTCTCTTGTCCTCACCCACATATCCGGATTGGACCACGGGCAGCCCGGAGCGACGGATGTCAGTGATGCACGCATCATACATTGATATGCATCGAGCTCCGTCCAGCCAAACACTGGAATCAATCAATCAATGCAATAAAATATAATGATCAGTGACGTACTGACGTATTCCACTGCAATGCATCTGTAGTGTTATGCCTTTTTTTGGTGCTATCCGCGCTAATGCTTGAAAACCGGCCTGTCTCGCCTTAGCCCTCGTTCCCCCTCTTACTCGTACATTATATCTTTAGCAGGATTATGCACCTCACTCGACACGCATCGAGGATGGCACCCTTGCAGACGCAGGTCCGAGAAAAAGCAGTTTAGTCCCGATTCCTTCGTTCCTACACCCCCTCCCCTCCCCTTCCACCATTCCCACTCTCCTGACAGCATATACGAGTAGTCAGCCCCAAAACACGGGCTTATGTTCACTCAGGTCCACTAGCGCTGATGGAGGAGAAGGGAAAATGCCCGAGATACTTCCAATGTACCGCAGAGGACGTGTATGACTTCGGGCCTGGGGGGGCACTGGGGATATGACTTGTAGTTTGCAGTAGCTCATCATACATGCAATAAGCAGCGTATGCGAGTGAGCAGTCCCAAGCTTCAAGTGTTGGTTCCAACTATTCAATACAAAAGCATTCAAAACTTCATGTCCTTTTTGTTTAATTCGACGACCTGACGCGTGCATTAGTGAGCTGTGGGTTTCGCATTAGTGTGGTGTGGTGTGGTGTTTTAGTCGTACTTGATCAAAATGCGACCCTACGTCTCGCGAGACTACTTAATAATACTACGGAGCAGGCCTACCTGGTCCGTCTTTTCATCTACTGCCCGTATCCCGAATTGGATCAGTGCTTCTATCACTTTCCATCTCGCTCTTATTGTGTGTGATTGCTGCCGTAAGAGTGTGAGACTGAGTGTGCAAGTGTGGATGAGATGTATGTGTGGGCATGCTTGTCCGGACAGTACACAGGTCACGAGAAGGAAAGATACAAAGTCCTCCGAAGAGTTGTTGGATGCAATCCGGCCCGGCCGTCGGCCCCAGATATCCCGGTTCTGCCGAATGGGCCGTTACCAGTCCGAGTACCTCCGGGGTGCACCACCAAGGTGCATCTCCTCTACCAACCCCTCTGTTGTTGTCTGTTCACTCCGTCCGTGCTCGTCATCACGCTCCGTTAGTGTACGGAGTACACTATTACACTAGGGCACAGAGGGCCCTTGATTGATCCGTGAGGCAAGGGAAAAAGCACAGAGCAATTTGGTGCGGGGAAAAGTGAGGTAGCATAGATTAAAAGGCCGGAGACCGACGACTGCCCGCTAAAATAATAAGTAGCCTCTACCCTAGTGGAATAGTCGAAGGGATGATCCAATGCCGATCAGAGAGCCTGCTAATGTTCTGCCTGCCTGTCACGTACCGTACGTGTAGTTGAAGGTTTCTTCGGTGGTTTGCACGCATTGACAAATCGATCCCAGCTTCTTTCACTCCGTGCCCTCGTAAAGTATGCCCTCGGTACATCCCCGTTCCCGCTTCCTCCGGCCCGATGCCTTTATCGTCAAGCTTATGGATACTCTCACTTCGACAGTGATGGAGCTCAAAACCCATGTTACTTCGCAAGCTTCGCAAGGTTGGCTTGCCAGGTGGGTTGCATTAGTAAACACAACACTGCGTATGTGTTTATTCGACATTGCGATAACGACTGGAGATATCAAAGCGATTTTATACTCTCCTCCGCCCGTTTTCTCAGCCCTCAGTGCGGACTCGGCGCTTGCATATGCATCATCTCAAGACGCGCCTCGAGATTGAGCCAGCCCTTGATACGGCCTCATGTTTCTCTTAACTGCTGATAAATTTTTAGACCTTACTGCGTCGCAAGTTGCTCCGCGGATATCACCTCGTCCAGTCCACGAACGATAGTCTATCCTGCATCTTAGCCAGTTCCGCGCTTCTATCCGCTAAGTACGGCTTACTATTGGTTTACTCCGTCCATTACAAAACATTGAGCCCATGTATTGATCGTAGCGAAACAACCACGGTCCGGCGCAACACATCCGGGGTCCAGTGCCCGGAGCCATCACCTCACCCTTCCCCACCCTTTCTTCGCCTGTACGACGTATCGCCGCGTAGTGCAGGGGAGGAAGGACGGGACGGTGCATAGCTATGCAGCTCAAGCCTAGCGCAGGCTTCGATCGAATTTCGAAAAGAAGGGCTACGGATCTGTACTTTATATATCTCTAAATAATGGTTAAACACATCGGAAGGTTCCCACATCCCCGCTCTCGCAAGTGCCCCAATGTAGCCCGTGTAATACCTCACATCGTGCAGTGGCAGGTCAATTAAGTGATACTCATCACACCAGTTTGGTTCATATTGGTATGGGTGACACATCACAAGCAGCTTTGACAAGTAAATCCCGTCCTAAGCAACCGGATATCCTTATATCGATCGGAGCTGGCCAGACCCCCGCGTCAAGAATCTGGTACCAGTATCAATAGTGTTATGGTTGTCAGTTGCTCTCGCTCCAGTCCTTCACCGGCCTACTATCTCCATCATGTCCAGCCAACGGTGTAACATTTATTACTTGAATCAATCGACGCAATCCTCGATCGGTGCAGACTTCGGAGCGCCGCAGGTGGATCCCCGCTCCTGGGAGAAAAGCCCCGCGCCGATCTCCGCTCCGCAATGCCCCACAGGCATTGAATCCATCCGTATGTTCTTGTTTGATATTGACTTACGTTCATTGTGACGGACGATCCGTTCGAGCTTCCCCATTCTATAGTACACTAGTGATGGAGTATGCACTCTTTTATGGTTTTGGTTGCATTTAATCCCTGATCAAATCGAAAGTGCAGTCTTCGCAGCATTGTATCTTTTTTTCACTTCCCCGCTCCACGTTTTCAGTCTGCTTCCGTCTCCGTACCGATTCATAATTCTTGATTTATTTCCTTTGACCGGATATTAATATTGATGTCTGCCCTCCTCGTATCCCACTCGGCCGGTCCCTCCACGATAAAATCTGACTGGTCCCTTTTCTTCTCCCCAATGCTGACATCTCATTCTATTCCAGTGTCACCGTGGTGGCACCCGAGTTATCTATGCCAGCAAAAACAAGGTTGAGGGAATCAAAGCCCTTCTGGACGTGCGCACATGCGGAATAGGGTATTTGATGTCCTCGGTTACTAGTGTACTGTAGGCCAGCCGCCCACTTTCATCAATGTATTGCAAATACACTAGCATCGTCCCCATCGACACTAAACCAAATTGAACTTGACCAGCACACCACTATACTGACGCTAACACGGAGCACCTTCTGCCCACCTCCAACCCCGCAAACGCGGAAAAGACGCACGGGCAATCTACTCTACGAGTACCTCCAGTCGCTGTTGGACAACAAAGTGTTGGTGATGGTCTGGTGCATCTTGGACAATAACACACCCCTGGCTCTAAAAGTATCTCCTGTCATGGGCGTCTCTCTTGATCTTCACTTTCTGACGCGAAGGTACAGAAGCCAAACGTCCTATGCCGCCTCTTGCGGGTGAGAACAAGCGCAGAACTTCTCCGAGCCTCGAGTATCAAACTCATGCATCGCGGCCATCTGTAGACACATGCATTACACCCACTCGTGCCCACACCCCAGACACACATATACACATACACACACCCACTTCTTCGGCTCCAAACAGACGATGCCGGAAAATCAAATCCCATTACGAGCCCTCCTACCAGGTCGTAGACGCAAAACATCAGAAAGAGGTGTGAACATGGACGGAAGCACGGCGTCACGCCGTGTAACGTTGAACCTAGAGTGCCCCAGCCCCACCCCCTGTCCTACACGGTACCACATCCCCGATTCCTTCCCCCCCCCTTGAAAACCCCGATCAAGGAGAAGTATGCGTAGGCTGTGGGGGGGGGGCCTTGACCAGGTGCCCCATCCCCAGCTACCAGCGTACATAGCTCCACCCGCGCGTATATGTACATCATACGTACATAAGGGTAGTAGAGTGCCTGTGGTATAAAACACTACATAATAAACCCTCCAAGAGCATCGCCAAGACGGGACTTGCCCACCTACCACGGCGCAGCACCTGCACAAAGCCACGATGGTAACGAGTCAAAGACCGGCATTCCCCATAGGTTCACGAACAACATAGAGTCATGCTCAATAGCCCTCCAAACCGGGGGGGAGGGGATGCGCTGACGCAAGAGAACTGGGAACCCAGGCCAGCCTCGTGTGACACCCTGATCTCTCGCCATTTCTGTTTGGGGTTCTGGTCACCCACCCTCTCATAATGATAGAGGGGCCACATCTATCAACTTCCCACCAAGGGGAAACCCCACGCCGCTAGTGATCTAGATCGACACACCAGAACCTCCATAATTCCTCACCCTCACCTTTTTGACACCTTCTCGTGTGAGCTCCTTCTCGGCACAAAACCTAGGGGAAAACAAATCTTCCATCCCTCGAACCAGAGATTAGGATTAAGGGTTTAGAGTCCTAGATGCCTGTCTGATACCAGAACTTCTCTCCTGTCCCACCCTTCTTCTTCTTCCCATCCCAACCGCAGTTCTCCATGACAGATTCATCCATTGCTGAATGTCAATGGGGAGACTCGGGTTATCGAACATCAAGCCTGATATACCTGATATCATCCGGCCTCTTGTATTCCGAGACAGGAACCCTCTGAGTAATGCGTTGGAGACCAAACTTTCCAGATGGCAGTGCTTCCATCCAAGCTGAAAGCAGAACAGTCGGATAGGAAAAAACCCCCCAAAAAAGAAAAGGAAAAGGAAAAGAAAAGAACAAAGAAAGAAAGATAAAATAAAACAAGAAAGATGCGCGCAGAACTTTTTATCCTCCCTTCTATGACCGTAGCCGGGTCCCTAATTTTGTTCCCCCATAAATTTCAATGTTCCCTCGAGAATCCCAGAACCCATCATTAAAGGCTCACAAAACAGTTCCCATCACTAGAGAATAATCAATAGTGAGATGGAAAGGAAGCAGTAAAGAGGTGGAGATATCAGAAGACACCGTGGCCTTGAAATTACCGGGTCTGGGGAATTCCCACGACCTCCCTTTTTATTCCTCCCAAATTCGTTAAGTCGTCAATTTATGTCGTTAACAATAAAAGAAGTCGCCCAAAAAAATCAACCGAACTTTGATAAAAACGAACCCAGCCTTCGGTGCTGATGTCGCCTTGTTGTTAAAGGGTAAAATGAGAATGTGGTCGTGTGATCTCGTATCCATACCAAAGTGGCGAATGGTCACAGGGATTCTGGCAACCGAATGGCCTACGACTCTCTAGCGAGGAGAGCCGTCTTTTCGTCCGTCGTATGATCTGTCTGCTTGTCGGCTCGACCTTTAGTCCACATTGCAGCCTTCTCAGACTGCGCATGCTCGTTCTCATAGCGGATGAGATGAATTCGCCCCGGTGGTGTCGTAAGACTAGCAGACCGCCTAGGCCGCGGTGTCAGGCGGACATCGTCGTTCGCATCGGCATCCTCTCGGCTACCCCAGGATGTCTGGAAACACGTTAGATCCTAATTTTCACTTTCCAAGTGGCCAGGGGTTTGCATACCATCTTCAGCGTGCAAAGGGCGTACAACTTGATCAAGCCGTGGAAATATCCAAAGAGAATTGACACTGGCAAGAACATGATGTCACGAGGGTCACGACGGAAGAGGCCGATAAGCTTAACAACCTTGGTGAAGCAGAACATGAAGATGAACTGCGCCAAGAAAGCCCGTTTTCTGTACTCCATATCCCAGTCCGCTGTTGCCCGCCAACAAGAGTAGAGGAGCAACGGGTCGACCGCGAAGGAAAGAGATGTGAAGGTCGCGATATGCAGGGCGTAAGTACACCAGGGTTGTTGCCTGTAGCAGAAAGAATAAAAATGTCAGTGGGCGCTGCCGAAAGCACAAATGTGACAAGAAACTTACTGCCAAACATATCGCTCCCTGAACAGACTGGTATAGTTACTTCGCCAGTTGCTCCTCGACCATCGCGAGCACTGGTAGAGAAACTTGAAGCTGTTCTCTAATGTCGTCTCCACTTCGCACTCTGCGTCGTACTGCACCCACGTCTTCCACTGGTGATTTACCAGCCAGCGGGTGACAAAGTTGTCATCGTCAGCGTTCAGGATATATTGCCCCCACTTCTCCGTCTTGAAGCCTTCCAAGAAGTCGTGACTGGATAGGATCTCCGATCGGTACGCGCCCGTTCGACCGGACATACAGGAGGTGCCACCATCAATGTTGTGCGTGGCAGAGATTTCGAAATTTCGCCTCTCAATGTAAGCCGCACCCAGCCAGTTGAAGATTCGGGCGCTCCAGGGACCGGTCCGTATCCGCGTAACCTTTTGGCATGTGCCGACACCGCCGATTCGGGGGTCCTCGAAAGGTGCCAGGAGCCAGGGCATCATAGTCGACTTCCAGGTCACATCGTCATCTGCCATAACCGTAATCTTAGTCCTAACCTTGGGCAAGGCCTCACAGACTTGAAGACGCTTGTTGGCCACCGGTGTGTACAGCACTCGGATATTGTCATACCCAAGAGACTCTGCTAGCTTCACTAAGCCGGCGTACTTGTTGATGGGTGTAACAAGGATGAGCTCGGCTGGATTGCACGCCAAGATGCTGAGTAGAGGCTGGCGTAGCTCCTCGAAGACATTGTGAATCGTAGGTATAATGACTGTAACATCAGACGACGTGAGGGTCGGTTTGCTGGGGACGGCATACGACTTGTAGCACCAATGGCTGATGACATGCATAAGAAGACGCAGATAGCGATGAATCCTGGTAGTCGTGTTAGAGAACAAATGCAAGCTGAGTGTACATTCGAATGGCAAGACCGGAAACGAGTGTGTGCCCACGTTAAGGGCATGTTCGTGTACGTGACCCTTAAGTCGGTTGATCATCATGCTGACAAGAGACTGTCGAACTTACCAGATAGCCCAAAAAAAGTAAACCCAAAAGGTTGTCGTCTGAGCGAAGTGGAAATCCGGAAGGATCAGATCTATCACTCCTGCTAATGCCATACTCGTGTGGCCTTGTGAGGTATGCAGATCTTTGCCAAGGCGTGCGTGGTTACTGTCCCAGTAGGTATCGTGCCAGAGGAGCAAGCAAGTACTGCAACGGAAGGGGTTCTTTCTCGTTGAATACACACTTTGAAGAAAAGCGGAGATGAAGACGTAAGGATGCGGAGAAACGGTAAGATCTTTTGAGAGATCCTCTCTTCCTTGTCCTCGTTTCTAATATGAACTCGGCGCTTAGTCCGAGGTTGAAGTATGTTGTGAAGGTCGGCAGTCGCCCAGCGCATGCAGCCCCTGTCTGCACTTCTTATTTGCTTCGAATGGGTTTTTCTCCCTTTTATTTTTTTTCTTCTTTCCTCAACCAATTCTTACCAACTTTCTTCTCTTGCCCTTGTAGATGGGTGCTTATTAGGTTGAGGTGTGCGGTTCTTTTGTGAGCTTCCAGAGCAACCAGGTGGATGGTGAAGCCCTTTCTCGCCCTTCTCGGCCTGGAATAGTGACTTTGTCGGCTAGGAAGAAGGTCACTATTTAAGAGCTCAAGGCAGGAAAACAGAGCGGAGATGTCCGGGTGTCCGGTGTTGGTGTCAGATCAGCCGTCGTGCAGCTCGGATGTGCGGCTAATACCTTAGAGATAGGCGTTCAGCTTGCTGAGTGTGGGATCGCCGTGGCCGGTACTGGCCCGCTTCCTGAAGTGTGAGAATTTCGGAATATACGCAAGGCGTCAATCCCTGAGAATATTCTTGAACGGGAGGCTCTTCGTTGGCGGACAGAGGACTTGAAATCAAGCTGTGGTCAAGTGTTGCTGGCTGGCCTCTAAGAGGGTATAGCTTGTTCGAATATCGAAGACAAGGGGGTGATGATCCTCAAACTTTGTAAACGGAGAGCTGGTGAAACGAGCGACTTGAAGCAAGTAGTGGAGGATGGCGTCTCAACACCGGCTAGCATTGAAGATAGCCAGGAGCGGGAAGCAGCGAGGAACAGAGATGGAGGGAGGAGGCCGCTGTACTATACAAGCAAATGAACTGACAGAAATTAAAGAGAAACCAAATCATGACCCGGACCAAGTGCCTCGGATAGCAATGATTTGGGAGAGGGGAGGGAAGAGGTGACGAAGGCGGGAATGAGAGGGCGTTGCCGCGTGTGGAGGGTGACCTGGAAAGTGATTCTGGACGAAGCTCGGGGAGGTGGTTGAGGATATATACCCACTCGGGTATACACTGAATCTAGACGGAGCAGGAGCGAACAGTTGAGTGCCATCGAGTTGTGTGGTGCTCTGGTGCTTGCATTTGAGACTGCAACTTTGCGAGAGGACCTCCACGCTGCAAGTACTCAAAGATGTACGCGCCAGGCCAGGCCCGGCCAGGCCAGGCCGGATCGATTCCACACAGTTAAACAGTAGGCTGCTTGAGCTGCACGAGTCACGGTATGTGTATGGAGCACAGATTGATCAAAATTTATCGCAATTCAAGCGTCAAGTACGCCGGATTGGGTGCGCCGGAACAGACAGAGTACCCGCAGGGTACTTGCGGCGTCGGTGGACAAGCCGCGAACAACACTGTGAAAGACGAAGGGCGCTTGTAGAGTTGATGTGCAGGCCAGGTACGAGTTGTGTACCTTGAAGGCAACTTGGTGGAGCAGCCAAAACGTACGAAGTAGGCAAGGGCTCTTGAAGTATTCTGGATAAGATATTGCAGCGAGGGTGGGAGAGGGGCGTGTGCTTCGTGCTTGCATGTGGGAGGGGTCGACGACTGCTCGGGGTACACCTCAATGCGTTCGAAGAGACACCGGACGCGGACGTGGAGTGGGTGGGCGTACGACAAGCGGAGAATATGCGGAAGTGGCAAGTACACTACACAGCAATAGTGTGGGAACTTGGAGAGATTGACGAGCCTCATGGAACTTGAAGCTCACACCCGGTGGTGCTCCAATCCCAGGTCAAATGGCACTTGAAGCGAGTCCAAATCATGTGCAAGAGCCGGAGCGGCGTGACTGGCCCATGCCACAACTTTTTGCCTCTCTTGGTCGTTGGGGAGCCGTGATTGGCAATGTCCACTGACAATCGACGGAGTCAAAGGCGCATCAATATTATTGAAGGTCATCCACCGCGGGTATCAATGGCCGAACAAGAAGTCTCGAACTTCAGTCCCTTAATTGCTAAGGGTAATTCTCAAAATAGGCCGACAGGCTCGGGAAGGAGCAATCAGAACACCACGCTTTGGAAGGGGTGGCACAAGGAAAGACCGGGGGGTCCCCAGAGGGGGTGTAGAGGTATTAGAGGAATGTGGTGTAGCGACATTGGAGGGTTGGTCAGTAAGTTAGTGTAGTGTGGTATATTATGGTATACGCTGAGGTGGATAGATACTCCACCCGGAAGAGCTTGCGGAGAGCGGAACAACAATTGTACGGGGTGGAATTACTGGTGCACCTTCGGGAGGAGAAATGGTAACATAAAGGGTACGAATGGAGTGTAGCAGTGTATCGTCTCGAATGAAAGAATAGCCGCTACTCCCCTGTGCCTGTGCTGTGACTGGAAGAAGTCGCTTCATGTTGTGAGTGGGTTGCGGTTGTATGGGATAATCTTACGGCAACGTCGTGCATGACTAACCAGGTTTGGCCCTGCCGTTGTCCACTCATGTTCTCGGCACATTTATACACTATGGAGTACATGTAGCGTCGTGTCAGCTTGAAAGTTGAATACGATGAAGGGAATGTGAACGAAACAGCACTGCCAACATCACCGAGATTGATATTGTGGATTGGGGGGGCCCCGTTGGCCCTCAACCGCAAACCCTCTTCGCGATCACCATGGCAGAGCGTTGGAGGCCAAGGGGACTTCGTGCCTCCACGTTACCCCATTTAGGAACGGGATTGTGGAGCCTCATAGGGCCCCAAAGATCTCTTGTCGATGTCCACTTAACAGGCAACATCCTGGCAAGTGTGCGCGGGAAGAATCGGATAAGATTTGGATGGTTTCAATTCTTCTCAAGGCCAGGCTCGCTACAATGCTTTGTACTACCATTTAGCAGTCCAGACAACACGCATTGACAGGCGATTTTCATATTCGATCTCGAGCCATTTCCTATCAAATGCAGCCTCGAGGAGGGCTGAGGTTCGAGTATTCGTCAAAGAATGAAGCATGATCAAGAAGATCCTCATGCAGTCAATAGAAAACGTAATAATCATTCTCCATTGGGACCATTTGATGGACATCA
>JAXQGT010000509.1:0-11105 GCA_037040375.1 Basipetospora sp. M8501
AGCTGCGGCTGCGCGCTCCTTCTCCTCCGTAGCCTTGGCGGCTTTCATCCCGGCGATCTTCGACTCGGCCTCCTGAGCCATCATCTCCGCCGCCTCCCGCCTCTTCTCGCTCTCCTCCAGCTTCGTCTCGAGCTCCTCTCTCTCCCGCGAGCCCAGCATAATCTCCTCCCTCGCCTTGCGCAGCACGCTCTCCATCTCCCGCCCGCGTCTCTCCCACCCGTCCCTCTCCTCCTCGGCGTGCTCGCGCCCCGTCCGCTCCTCCCGCAGCCTCTCCATGCTCTCGCCCGCCCGCCGCTCCGCGTCCACGAGCCCCGTCTTCAGCCACGACACTTCCGCCTCCTTACCGCTGAGCGACGCCTTGAGGCTGCTGATCTCGGACAGGTAGTTGGACTTGAGCGACTCGAGCTCGCGCGGCGTGATGCTCGGGATGCTGCGCGGCGTCGGCATCGGCGGGATGTCGAAGTCGATCAGGTTGACCGACGAGCGTCCGGGTGTGGCCGGCGGTCCCGCGTACGACATGGGCCGCCCCCCGCCGCCCTGCTGTCGCGACGGCGTCTTTTGCGGGAAGCGCATCTGATCCGTGAAATCCATGAGCAGGTTGGTGGTGTTGCCGGATTCGTAGTTTTGCTGTTGCTGGTGCGGGGTCGGTGCAGCGCGGGGCGTTCGGGACGACGAAGGGTCGTACCGCGTGGCCCTCGGCGTCGCCTCAGCTAGACTCGAAGGCCTCACGGGGCTGGCGCCGTTGTTGAGTCTCGCGAACATGGTCAGGTTCGGCACCGCGCTAAACGTGCTGAACGTGCTGGCCATCGTGTCGTCGGGTCCCGCCGTCTCGTCGTAGTTCTCGTTCACGACGACGGGGTCCGCGCCGTCAAAGTCCCCGCTCAGCGTGACATCGTCGTCGTCGGCGTCCAATTCCCCGGCGCTGTCCTCGTCTTCGAGGATCTGGATGGCCCGCTGGAGGCCGTGATTCTCGCGTATGGCGTCCTCGAGCGTCATCTCGCGCTCCTGGACCGCCGCGGGCGGCGCGGGTTCACTAGCAGGCACCTCTGCCTCCTGGGCCAGCGGTGATGTCACGGGTGACGGCGCGCTGATCTTGACTGGGAAGCGCTTGATGGGTGACATGATTTTGCGGGGACTCCTGACGGCCGCCGCGGCTGCCGCTGCCGCGGACGTCTGTTTGTCGGGCGAGGGGTTCGTGGTCGCCTGGGAGACTGTCTCGGAAAGAATTCGGAGTGGCGTGGGCTCGGTGCCGGAGAGGACGCGCGAGTGCCGCGCCTTGGTGGGCGAGGGTGACATGACGACGTTCTCCTTGAGCGGGTCGGACGTCGACGATGGGTAGGCGGGCGGAGGTACGGTGGGGGAGGAATCCTGTCCGGGGCTGTTGGGCGCGGTGGCGTAGTCTTCGGACGCGGACGTCGTGTGTGTGTGCTGCGTGTGGGTCGTGCGAGCAGTGACTTCGTAGTCCTCGTAACGGCGGCTCGAGTGCGGTGTCGTGAGGTTGAGTGTCGAGTTTTGAGCCGGGGTGAGTGGAGTCGATGCCATGTTCAGGGGGCTGCTCTTTTCTTTTTTTTTTTTCTCGTTTCTTTCGGACGGTCCCCCTTATTATTAAGGAACGAACAAGGGGTTGTGTTTCCCTGCAGAGTGGGCTGTTTGACAGGATAGGAGCAGCTTTTTTTTTTCTCGATGCGCGGGATAGGGGGAGGAAATGCGGGTTGATGTTTGAATCACCCCTTTTTTCCCTCTAAATCTCGCGTAGGTTCGAAGGGCTTCGGTAGTTTGGTCCGCGAGGAAAATGGTAATCTTCAAGGCGTCATGCCATGAACTTGAAGAAATTGGCAGACAGGTTCGCGATGAGGATTATACACTAGAAATGGATGGACCCTTGGTTTTCCGCTAGAGGGTTGGGGCCTGGATTGAGGGTGAGTAGTGGTGGGTTTGTTATCGTGGAGAATCTCATCAAGACGTGGATCGGCCAGGGGGAGTTTAATTGATTTGGGGTACGAGAGTACTTCGTGGTTTGCACCAGTGGAAGCGGTGAGCACCTACACTGAGTAAATCTGTTTATCCGGTAGTTGGCGTGGCAACGCTGGCTTTCTTGCAAACGACCAAAACACTTGATCCCGACCCCATTTCCGCCGCAGACGTCATGATCTATTTTAAACTACACAGAGGCTCAAACCTTGCTACAATTATGTTCCTGGTTTAAATGTCAAGATTCGACTACATCCCTACAGCTTCGACCTCGCCTCGACCGCTTGATGCCTGTGCCCCTCAACCGCAAAGTACTCCGTGACCTTCTGCCTCGCAACCTCCACCGCCCCAGCGTCCTCCACAGTCGACGGCACTTGTACCTCTTTATCGAACTCTCCGTGCACCGCGTTCTCGAGAAGCTCCCTCAGCACTCTCCTCAATGTCTTGCCCGACCTCGTCTTGGGGATCATCCCTTTACCTTGGATGATGCCGCCCAGCGCCGCAATGGCGCCTACCTGCGTCCGCACACGGGCCTGGATCTCCTCGGCCAGCTGGCGGTCCGGGAGCGCTGAGGAGGGGTGCTCTGGCGTGAGGAGCGTTATGAAGGCAAATGGCAGCTGTGCCTTGAGGGCATCGGGAATTCCGACTACGCAGGCTTCCGCGATGAGCGGATGGCTCGTGATGGCCTGCTCTATGCTTCCTGGAATGGGTCTATTAGTAACAGGAAAGAAGCAAGAGATCGGGGGTGTGGGGGCCGGTATGAGTGTGGCGTACCGCTCGACAATCGGTGGGCGCTGACATTCAGCACGTCGTCGTTCCTACTCATGACGTGCACGTAGCCCTGCGCGTCAATCCAACCCGCATCCCCCGTATCCAGCCACCGGCCCCGGAACCTCTTCAGATACCCGTTGTAAAATCGCTCCTCATCCCTCCACAGCGTCCGGAACCCAGTCGGCGCAAGCGGCAGACCCAGCACGATATTCCCCATCTCGCCCCGGCTCACCTCCCGACCCTCATCATCCACGACCCTCACGTCGAACCCGGGCATCGCTTTCCCGGCGCTCCCCGGTTTAATCCCTAGCGGCGGGTGTGTTAGGTCCCTACCCGTCGTCCTCCTGTCGTAGCCCGTATGCGGCACGAGCGCCCGGCTAGTGATAGGCGACCCCGACTCCGTAGACCACCAGTTGTCCACCACGTGCGCCTCCGACGCGGCGTACCTGTCCAGGAAGGCTTGGTACATGGATACGAGAGAGGGCTCCGAGCGCTCGCCCGCCAAAAAGAGCGCCTTAAGGGAGCGGAGGCCGCCGTGCCGGCCTACTGAGACGAGGGCCTTGTTATCCGGGTCATCGCGCTTGATGGCGCGGAGGGCGGTGGGAGCGGTGAACATGGTGTTGACTTTGTACTCCTCGACTATGCGCCAGAAAGCCGACGCATCGGGGGTGCCCACGGGTTTGCCTTCGTAGAGGACTGTTGCGGCGCCTGTGAGCAGAGGTCCGTAGAGGATGTACTAACGCGCGCTGTCAGTGTATTGCATGTAGGGAAGGGAATACAGCAGGGGACACTGGGGACTAGAATATAGCCAGAAGCTCCCCAGACATACCGAGTGTCCAACTACCCAGCCGATGTCACTGGCCGTAAACGAGACGCATCCGGGTCCATGGATGTTGAAAATGTAGCTGATTGTAAAATGCAACCCCACGGCATGCCCGCCCGCGTCTCTCAAGACCCCCTTGGGCGTGCCTGTGGTCCCGCTTGTGTGGATGACGTAAATTGGATCTGTACTCTTCACAGGCACACACTCCGCCTTCAAGTCTCTCCGCCTAGCGTCTCGTACGACCTCCGACCAGACCCTCTCTCCGGCATCTTCGTTCAGGGGACTCCAGGGTGCTTGTTCCCGCTGCCATATGAGTACTCTGCTCGGCTTGTGGCTAGCGAGGCGGATGGCCTCCTCCACAAGAGGCTGGTATGGGATGGGGGGCTTGGCGCCATCAATGCCGCAGGAGGCCGTGAGGATGACGAGGGGGCTGCATGCGTCGATACGCTGGGCCAGGGCGTTGGAGGCGAAGCCGCCGAACACCACGGCATGGACCGCACCGAGCCTGTTGGCTGCCAAGATGCCTACCAGGGCTGCCGGTATCATGGGCACTACATCCGTGTCAGCGTTAACAGACAACGCAGGGGACGAATCCCGAGTCTCTCGAGTTGCGAGCTGAGCTGCGAGCTTACTGTAAACCAATACCACATCTCCACGCTTCACCCCCTCGTCCCTTAAAGCACCGGCCAAGGTCTCAACTTGATCAAGAAGCTCGGCATAAGTGATTGTCTGCTTGGTCCCCGTGACCGGACTGTCGTAGAAGATGGCGGGCGAGGCGTCATGGCCAGCCAGCACGTGCCGGTCAACGCAGTTATAGCAGTTGGAGATCTCGCCGTCGGGGAACCACGCCCAGGATTTGTGCGTCGCGCCCGACTTGAGCTTCTTCTCCGAAGTCTCCAGTACGGAGGAGGGTTCCTTGTGCCAGTGTAGATGGTCCGCTTGGCGGGCCCAGAAGGATACAGGGTCGGTGAGCGACTGGTAGAGGACGTCGTCCTGGGGGTGCTGGTCCCTATTGCTCGCCATCTATCGTATCTCTCAATCTCGTTGCTATTTCTTCACGGAGGTATGCGGAGACGGGTCCAGGAGTTGTCTATCTGTTTACCGATGTTTACCGAAGTTGTCGGGATCAAGGGGTTCTAGGAGGGGTTGTTGGGAGACGCGATTGACAACACAGGGCTTAGTGGCCCCCTCACACCTCGACTAACATTCAGTGATGTCAATGCTCTGTCGGTACATGTAAGCAAGCAACTTCAATACTACACTGGCCTTGCAGTTAATAGATTATCGCCCGCTGTTTGCATAATAGATATATGAGTAAAAAGAAGGAAAAATATGAGAGAGAAAGTCTTTAGAAAGAGTCGCGGGTTTTGATGTTCGCTGATAGATAGGGCGGGGGTGTAAACGGGTCAAGCATGTACATAATATGAGGGCCAGGATGAGGACTATCACAGGAATGACTGGACTCTTGGGTATGTTACGTTCTGGAGCAAGACTTCATTGATGTTGATTATTTGGTTTATGAGATTCGATGCTTTCATGTTGGTTTATATAGGTTCATCAAATCCATAGTGTCGATGCCTCTCCCAAAGCACGGTGATCTTCCTTCTCCTAGGGCGCTCGACAGCTATTACGGTCCCACCTACACACTTGCACCCGTCCCTGCAACGCTGCGCTACGCCTATGGCAGCTGGCGGGACATGAGCGCGAGCAACATTGGCGAATAATTCCCCTATCCCCTCACGCACCTCCCGCTAAAACTTGATCATGTCGTCGTTGCTGAGGGGCGGGTCTGTGGTGCGTGATGGAATCCCGGTTGCTAATGTACTTGAGATAACTGTTCGTGAAGACGGAGAGGATTGGTCAGAACTGATTACGTCGAGAGATATTGTTACTTCCGTGTCCCGTAGCTTCCAAAGGTGCACTACGACAAGCTACTACATACATATGTATACGCGCATCAGTGGCTGACATTTTAGTCGCCTCAGGTTGTTCTGCTCACTTGCAACTCGGACCACAAGATGGCCGAGATCCCGGCAGTCTCCTTGTCCTTAATCACGTCACCTCTCTGTCCATCATGGAGGAATACATTCATGCCGAAAAGGACAAGGGGCCGATTCACACTTTAGACTGCGGGCAGAAGTAGAACGCGCCGTAAGGACGGGACTTGCCAACGAACACTATGTAACATGCCGAAAGTATATCACATTTCCAATCCATTCCAGCGTACTCAGTGCAATAACCAGTACTCTCCAACACGAGTCACCATGCATAGATTCGGTCTTCCCTGGGTCACATGTAGGAGAGGCTGTGCTTACTTTGGAGTCGTCAAATTTGTGTAGTATTATGTGCCAGGTCAGTACACCTTTTGGCAACAACTCACCTCCGTTATCTACGGAGGACGTTGGGGCAAGAACTACGCAACGGTTAGAGGTTAGAACTGCCTATACACAGTGTACCTAGTGTGCACTCGATATCGGCACTCTTTGACTTGCATACATATACCCTTAACTACTCATCTGGCATCGATGCAAGTTGAGTTCTGTGATCTTGAGTATACTGGGCTGCTAACCTTTACTTTTCCCCCAAGCCAAGTCACCGAGGTCCTACACCATTACTCGAGCCTACTCCAGTGTCCTTCCGTAAGTGGAACCTCAATCTCCGCCGCAACAACGCCGAACATCGGTTAGCATCACCGACCTCATCGGCAGCTCACACGCTCCGCGCAAGAACCGGTGATCCGTGGTGCGATGGGCTATGTTTCGTGAACCCAGAACCAAGCGGGGGCCGCCGACCATGTGGATGAAGTGCGGTATTAATACCCCCATGCGCCAGGCAGGCAGAGCTCTACTCCGTGGGACGACATTGTCATCGCCTGACAATATCGCAGTCTCCCATTGACCTCCAGTAGCAGGGGTTATACTCGTCCAATATTTCCGAAAAGGGTATATCCCATCACTGACCTCCAGGTCCGATCGCGTCGGGTTGTGCGCACAAACCAAACGCGCCTGGTGGTATCACGACACGTCGTCCCCCGCATCCCCCTTCACCGTGTTCCCTCTCGGCACGTCACGCCAGATCCTGCCACTGCCCTCATACCCCGATGGACTGCATTTCACGTATCCGGCGATATTCCGCATGAAGGACATGTGTGTGGCCAAGGCAACGCAAAAATGAGGAGTCGTGGATCCTTTGCAAAAGAAACAGAAGTCTGCCTGGGGGCAGGGAGATGGGAGGGAAAGAAAGGAAAATAAAAAGCAACGTCGTATATGCGGTCAGCGACGACGAGCCGAGCAAATTATATTGCACCTGCTAATGATGGGGCTCGCAATCATTTCAAGCCGTGTGTGACAGCGGATCGAAGGGACAGGAAAGAGAAGCCACGGCATGAGATGAGCGGCTTGATTGAAACCCGGGGCGAAAGCCAGAAAAGAAACTCCAAAACCGAGAAAAGCAGGCTGGCAAATCTTCTTGTTCCTGGTTGCCTCTGTGACCTGAGTAGACGAGGATTTTCCTATAGCACCAAGACACATAATATACCGTCTCCTTCATAACACCCAAAGTACATGTAATCATCAACAGCAGGGTCTCGGGATTTCGAACTGTTTCGTCGATCTCGAGCCGAAGCATGCAGTGTCGATGATGATGAAGTGAAGATCTGATCGATCCCGACGGAACCTTCCCCTCGCCGCTGGTTATAGTATAATTCATACGCCACAATGTCTCATCCTGTCTCTGTTCAGGATATTTGACAAGCCCATCGTTAGTACCCTTGAGGCATGATTGATAAAAAGCACTGGTTCGGGACTCGGGCTATGTGAACTACACAAGACACGTGAGGGTTGCAAAATTTGATAAGTCGCCGGACCAAAACTGGCCTCCATGGCGATGCGTGAGTAGATTTCTAGCTCAAGAGATATGGAAGCTACAGATGCATCGGGGGGGTATGATCAAAGGCCATAAACACGCCCAGCTAAAAATTTGAGACTCGCGGCTTGCTTTGCCCCGAAGGTCTACGATTGATTTTGACATCTCCGAAGACGCGAGGCAGACGCTAAATTACTTGTCCGAATAGATAGGGGAAAAAAGAGGATGCCAGAATTGCCAGGAGGAAAGGAACGAAATTGAGTCTTGATATTGATCGAAAACGGCCTCCAGACTTCCCCGCGAGTATCCAAGTCGAGAAAGCCTTGAGACCAGTGAAAACCCAATTCCAGCTTCCAAATTAGTTTCCCCTGGAAGACCGCACACACTTGTCGAATGCCAAATGTGAATTTGACACCCACATGCTCATACGTTCTTGACAGGACAAGACCATGCAGAAGAAACGCCGTTAGAATGGTATTGTCCAGTAAATCCCTTGGAAATGAAGAGCGCGTCTATCCAGCCCAGTTCTAAGTCGACCAAAAACCCATTAAGTTGTGACCCGTCACTAAATCAAAAAGACATCATAGAATTATTCCCAGCCACATTGTCATTAAAACCGGCTCCCACGAACCATGGAGATCAGTGCCCAGAGGCGGAGATCCGTAGGGAAGTGGATGGCGTAATCAGTTGATGTAAATGATTTAGAGGAAGGCAACGAGACCGACGAAGGCAGCAAGGCCAACGCCGGCGAGCTTGGCAGCACCAGCCTCGACGGGGACCTCGGGAGCGGGGGTAGGCTCGGGGACACCGCCAGTGGGGTGGTAGGTAGCGTTGCTGGCGGGAGGAGGCGAGGGGATGGGGCAGTCGTTGCAGACAACCGACGAGGTGGTGTAGATGGGCTTCTCGATGGTGCAGCCACCGGGGCAGTGGGTGATGGTGATGGTGGTGGGCTCAGTCACGGTGATGGTGTTGTCGCCATCGGTGATGGTGGTGGGCTCGGGGCAGAAGGTGGTGTACTCAGTGACGACCTCGGTGGCTACGAAATTGTTAGTTTAATTCGGTTGTGATCAAGTCGTCGAGACATGTGCCTTGTTCTTCTGGAACCAGCTCCGGGTAGAAACGTACTGTAGTGGACGGTCTCGTTGGTAGCACCGTGGGGGACACCAGCAGCGACGAGCGAAGCGGCGGAGACGAGGAGAGCAGCGGAGAACTTCATTTTGATGGTATTGAAAGGGGGTTTCCGAAGAAAGGATTAGGTATGAGTTGTAGGGTTGAGGTTGTTGGTTAACGAGTGAAATTGACTATAGAGTCAGGGTTGATTGTTTGATAACGAATGTGTGTGTGGGTGAGGAAGGAAGAGAGAAGAATGAGCAGAACTCTGGGCAAGGTTGATGGGTTATATACGGCGGCCACTTCTGTGTGCTCGAGATAACGACTAGGGAAGGGGGGCCGTGGATGCAAGGGGCAATGCAACCTTCCAACATGAACTTGGTGGACTGGCCTGTCGGCTGGAGTAGAATTAGCATCAATTACTATAGTGGGGTACCTGAGCACTGTACACTGTATCGACAGGGGTGGGTACCGCTGTGTGGGTCCAGCGTACTTCCCGGTTCATAGTGTTCCATTCTGGGATAGTGACCTGGTCTTGCCATCGCTTCCCTGGTACCGACACGAACATTTCCAGTCCGTCTCCCTCTGTCTACTTTTACGAATTGATATTTCACTTTTACTGATCTCGACACTGGGTCCCCGTCTCGTTGCGACCAGAGAGATTCGACTTCGGCTATGATTCATGCTCATTCAGTGTGGAAATCACACTACAATAATCGAAATACGAGTATGGAGCGAGCAAATGCGACGCACCCTTGGAACAGCCCACGTCGAGTGGACCATTGGTGAAGTCTCACCTACTACTCTGTATACTATTGAAACACTGCATGAATTGCGGTTGTTCGCTTTTGATGAAGATTAACCTTCTGGAGATACGATGTCTTTCCCAGGGCGCCTTGGAGCATACCGACAATCCAGCTCGCTCAGACTGGCCTCTTTCCCACAAACTCCCCGAACTCCACTAGTGTAGACTCGGGCTTGTTCCTAGGGGAAGGGTTAGATCATTGAGTAGTGCTTCAAAATCAAAACAACAACAACAACAGCAGCAGTTGTGATAATAGGCGCGTGCGTAGTTGCCTCCAAGTTCACCCGTGCGATACGGAGTACACTAGAGGGTAGTGGTATGTAGTGTATTCGCACACCTCTTCCCCAGGAGAGCTGAAGTACTGATACCGCCATCTGGGTGACTGCGCTGGCTTGCTCACTGCTCGCACAAGTCATTGGACAAGCGTTGTGCAGCATTGCGAACTAATGCAGGAACCATCTGCATCCGGTGAGTGGTCGTTCAGGTTGGCGTCAGCGAGTAGAATGAGATGGAAGTTGGGACAGCCCAATGATATGCCGCGAAACCCACAGTTGGCAAAAATTGGCCAGGCTTGCTTTTTGGGAATGCCAATCTCCGCGCTTTGTCATAGGGGATACTATTACCGCATGGTCTGAGTCTCCTCCCGCCGTCGCAGCAGATGGAGCTCGTCGAGATACGACGGGTGCTCTCTCCGGCAAATCCAGCTGTCAAGAGTCGCTGGACTGCACTACTCGTATCAGGTATCCAATCCTACGAGTGGGGTACACTTGTCAAGGCGGCGAGTGGGTTGACTTGTGGCGTTAGTTTGATGCTAGGAGAGTAGCGTGTTGCAAGAGAGAAGACTTCATGCAATGACGCCTTTGATATGATGGTTGTGCAGAGTACATTACCATAGCCGTGGCCTCCTGAGGGACGTGACCAGCCAGCCTTCGTCGTTGCTGACGATCTTATGCCTCTCTGTTGCTTCTTGGAATGCGAGCCTGATCCTCCTTTCATTTCGCTGGCCAACCATGATCGCCCGTCACTATCTTCGGGCGGTTGCCGAGATGGGGTTGCAATCAATAGACCGCTACGAGTACTCATATGTACTCGCGTAGCGCTAGTTCGCGACGGAGTAATTCGGTAGCCCGTTGGCTCCTTCGTACTCCACCGAAAACGGAGTGGTTTGCTTCACTATGCTCCATCCAGTCCACGGAACTTATCAATGCTCCCACTGCCAACGACGCTCGGTGCCAACACTCCGAAATGCGGGCTTTGTTGTCAGTCTTCAGACCCACTTGAACCCACCATGGAAACGTACGAGTAGCTGATCATGGATCATCCGTAGCGTACAGAGTAATGTACACTAGGCTCGCTCGCAGGCTTTCGACTGAATGTATAAAATGCAGTGTGTATTGGTCGCTCGTATTGATGCTGGTTGGGCGATAAATGAAGCCTGAGTCAAGCTTGCACCTCAGTCGGAGAAAAGGGCAGGAGAGTATACTACGATTGAGTACAAACACCCCGTGTGATTAGGACATGAACCTTCAAACCATGATTCTATCGCTGCCAGGAACACAACCAATTGGAGGATTCCGCCCCTTTCACAATCACACTAATTATTCCACACACTACGAGTATTATCTGATGCACTGACTCCATGTCTGTCCAGGCTGGCTGAAAGTGTAGCTCCATGCCAACCCCTTAATTTCTTTCTCTCGAGATTCTTTTGATCTGCCAACTGGTCCACCTTGCATGTCATTCTTTAGTTGCCGTACTAAA
>JAXQGT010000510.1:0-11114 GCA_037040375.1 Basipetospora sp. M8501
TCTTGTCTCTCCACATACAGTCAGAGTCGCTTTCAAGTTCCCTCGTCCACATCCAACTTGATCTGGCCAAAACGTGTAGATGCGTTCTGTTATCTGCCAAGAGTATGGCTAACACTACTACTTCTACTGCTTACTATTGTGAAGCCCATTGCCTATTCCTCCTCCTACACTTATTGCTGCACATCAGTGTTTGTATCTTTCTTGGAGCTTTGATCTTCACCGCCAGCTGTCTTTGCTGCCGCACCTCACGGGCCAGTCACCTGGAATCCCGGGACGTCGAATGTGCCCGTCCAACACACATCCGCAAGCCTTCCCAGGGAGTCTCAAGCCAACAGGACTCAACAGCCACAGTCTTTCTGGACGTACTTCATCATCCACCGGGAGAGTCTAATGCAGAGTCTTCCACACACCCCGATGGGCGACCTCCCGCGGCCGCTGTCAATTGTGAAGCGAGACAGCTTTAGGGACGTCGGCCGTCGCGACATGGCCGCCGAACCAGCGCGTCTCAATGGTTCCAACCGCGACGCCGGCATGCATCGTTATCTCTCTGGCAGGACACCCTCACCACTTCCTTTGCGAATGCGGAGGGTGCGTCCGAGAAAATCATTTGCAGGGCCGCTCTCCCCTCAAGATGATGATCCTTACCTGTACCGGCAACGAAGTCTTCACTCCTCACGCACAGTCTCCCCTGCGGCGTCGATGGCATCCACCCAGTAGGAATGGGGCGTCCGCATGATTGGAAATACGCCGCCACCGACCGAGCGCCGATATGACTCGACGCTGGAGAAATGTCCACCCAGCATTTTGTTTCCAAACATCCGGGTCACGCCCGAGGTGGAGCCAGTCAATACCGGGGAGACATCTGTCTGGGTCGCTGTCGAGATCACGCCTCAACTCTGCAGGCCTGACGGACTGGTGATGCCAATCACTCCTCGTGGAACGGGTGGGGATATGAATACGGTACGTCACCCAGTCTTCATGCTGAACTACGCCCTGTTGCTAATATTGAGACATATACTGTTAGACCCCATCTCCTACGGGTGCCTATACCAGCTTAATGCTGAAGTACTACCAGCGACGGGGACGTCGATTCTCCATATCATCCAAGAGAGTCCATTTCCCATGTAGGCCAACCCCTAGAGTGAAGTGGATCAACGAATATCAACTTGAGATGTTGCCAAGATAAGCTCCATGCTAACATACATCCAGAACCCTGTGTCTAGGAACGTCCTTTCTCATGCTCATCCATGTCCAATTGGCCCCATTGGGCCAGCAAGCGCAGTCGCCTTCCGCTCCTGCAATCCCAACATGCGACACACTTTTCGAAGACCTGGAAGCGAAACTCGGTGCTTCGCCCCAAGAGTACCTCCGCCTTCAGTTGACTTACTCCCACTCCGCTTTTGCCCCCACGTTGACTCCAGATCTCGCCGTTCGCACGAGTGTGGAGACTGTCGTAACAGCTTCTATACAGCGTAAGGACCCCAGTTCGGTTTGGGCGCGAGAAAGACACGCCAGAAGCGCAGCAGAGACTGCTGGGATGAACATGCTCGTGGGAATAGTCATGAAGCACTGGAACACGGGCAATGCGAGAAAGGCAATTGAGAAAGTCGCAAGATCCAAGGAGATTGAGGAAGCAGAACAGTACGACATGGAAAGGGCCAAAGAAATGGGTGCCGGACGAACCCCGCGGGCAACCGGCATTGTCAGAAAAGAGAATGATAGCAATATAGGGCTTGGTTGTGGAGAAGATGGAGATGTTGGACTCGGGGAGAAGGTCAAGATGGAAAACATCATGACTGTAACAGGGGGGATGAGGAAGGCAAGCTTACGGAGGTCCATGGACCAAGTAGATAGACCCAGGGGAAGCTTGAAGAGCAAGAGGGACTCGGGGAGGTGGGCCTGGAGCTGGTGGTAATGGCTGGCATGTCGGAACAGTTTTTGAGGGCTTGGAGTTTGCATTTCTTGTAGTCTGATGGATGGGTACTGAGCTTGTTTAGACATCCGATCATAACAGTCAACACTCGCTATGGAGAGTAGTTTAGGACAATCCTAGTCTGGAATTCTCTATGCTATAAGGCGTAATGCCGTGACACCCCGCAGAACGGTATCACAACACCTAAGTTACTTCCTCTGTTACAGACTACTTCCCCCGGTTCCAACCCCTTGCCGCGCAGTTCTTAACAGTTCAGCGGCCCTGGGTGACCGCGGGCGGATGGAGCACTCGAAGTGCTCGGGGTGACTTGCCAACAGCGTCAGCACAATGAAAGACTCCGTTTCTCAAGGTGCGGTTTCTGGCAGAGACAGAAAGGAAGGACATAACAGGGCGAATGGATCGACGATGACATACCATGTGCCGCCGTTCGTAAACTTAAGCGCGGGTTCGATGACCGTGCCATCTGGTCCGCGCTTCTTCTCGACGTGGAAGAGGGCGAGGATCGTCGCTAATGCTATCCAGACGCTGTTGTCTGCCAGGTAGCGGCCGACGCACGACCTTTCCGAGACGAAGTTCAATGTTAACCTCTAGCGGACACACGGGGGTACTTGGCGGAGAGGGGGAAACGGAGTGGGACAAGAAAATGAATGGAAAGGAGATACTGCATATACCTTCTACCAAAGCCGAAGTGGCCGACCGGCACTGGCTCGCCGGGGGTCCCGTCGAGGCCGGGGGCGTATCTATCGGGGTTAAAGGCCTGGGGATCTCGGTAGACAGACTCGTCCAGGCTCATGGCGTGGACATTTGCAAAGACCAGCGACCTTTGGGCTTCTCCTCAGTCAGTCCAGGGAAATCATGCGGGAGCAAGCTATCAGAGTTGACGAGAGCAGTGGGGGGGGAGGTTAGAGTTTACAGACCCTGCGATTGTAGTATTTTTAGCAAATGGCTCCTCTAATGAAAGGTAATGGAGCCCATTCGATACTGATAAGAGACATACCTTTTGGGATAAACATGCCGTTATACACGTCGTCCTGAACAGACTTGTGCGGGATGCCCAGTGGCGCCAGGGGCGACCACCTGTAGTGGAAAAGCGACATTAGCAGTGCGCCGTGATAAGAAAGAGCTGAAGAAGGGGCGAGTAGCAGGCAAAAGGGGGGCTTTTACGCACCTGTAGACCTCTTGCAGGATGTGCTCAAGGTAAGGTAGTGATGACCTATCCGAGAACTCCGGTAACCTGTCCGTGCCGACGACAGCGTCCAGCATCTCCTGGGCCTTGCGCTGTATATCCGGATGGAGGACCATATTGAGCATGAAAACTACCAGAGTTGCCCATGTCTGGTCCAGATTCTCAGCACTTTCATCTTTTTTCGCATTTCCCTCTTCTCACCAAGTAGAGTCAGGGGTAAAAATAGAGTGACAGAGAGGCTGAGGGAGAAATACTCACCGTGTCAGCGCCAGCAATGAACACCGCGCCGCTCGCGCCCTTGATGTCTTCGAGCGTGTATGACTGCTCTATACCGTGCTTCTCGTTGTGCTTGTAATCCCTGAGAAGACCATGGGCGAAGGAGTCCTTGTCAACGCCGTTGTCCTAGAGGGCACCGACCCGATTGTAAGCAAGTTGTGACGGAGATATCCACCCCGCCTTCGAGGTCCCCAGCCATTGCGTTCGATAAAGTACCGCTCTAGTGTTCTTTTTCTTTTGGACAAGGGTAAAGGGAACACGTACAACTTCGCCCCGGACTGCCGCAAAGGGGACGTCGTGAAGTCTCCGGATGGCCCATCCCCACTCCCGCGCCAGTCTGAGAGGCCAATCTCTTACGAGCCAGTCAGGGAGGTGCCGTGCTGAAAGGCCAGGCGGACAGAGCCGCATCGATCAGTATATGCTCCCAAATAAAAAGAAAAGAAAAAAGGCCCTCTTTTTTTGGCGTTTGACTGTTGTTTCTCACTCACCCATTGGAAATATATCGACGATGCTCCCCGCCGGCACACCGCCGTTGCCCGTGACATACAGGGCATCGTCGGCGATCTGGATGTACGGGTCGTTGTCGGAGTTGATGTCCACTCCGAAGCCTACCTTGAGACCAATTGCGGTGGCAAACCTGTGTTTGGGGAAGGAGGATCCAGGGTTGTCAGCTACCAGGACCTCGCTCACATGTGGCCCCCCATTTAGTGCACCCGCCCAAGGAGAGATATAGGAAAAAAGACGATATCTACCGTTTAAGGTGAGCGCTCCAATATTCAGGCCTATCGAGGAACGAAAGAGCGGCCTGCCTAGCCTCACGAACTTGTAAATCCTGCCACTGACGCGCTCGGGATGCGCTGAAGCTCGTCTGGAAGAGTTTCCTGTGGAGCCGCCACTGCGGTCCGTAGGGGAGGAACGTGAGGGTTGCGCGCCAGCCCATACTAAGTGTTTTTTTCTCTCACCGGTTAGTTTCCCTTGCCGGCGCCTCCCTTGCATCAGGATAGGAGAAAGTGCCAAAAACAAAGGGCTTGGCAAATGGGTTTGTGCTCTCACATCTTGAAGAGGGTGAAGGGCGGCCTGTCGCTATAGCTGGCCCCCCGCTTGCAGAGGAGCTCCCTGGCCGCCTCTAAAGTGTTGAGCACGACGATGGGTTGTGCGAGCGCCCGCGCGTACACGACATCCGAACCTACGATGTTTCATCAACGAAAGACGTGAGAAGATGAGCCGGCAGACAGCCTTGACACACTCCGGGGTGTCGTCCCAGGGTAGTCACTAACCGTACTCTCTGCCCCACCGAGCGTAGGCCTCCGCCGTGCCAGACGCTGGGATCACGCGAAGATGTCCGAGGATGAATTCGCCAGGAGGGGAGGGAGGCAAGGGCGGACATCTGTTCAAGAAGATACTGTGAAGCAGAGCAAGAAGCACGACGACAACTAAGAAGCAGGCAAAGCCCTCAGCGAGAGCAAAATTTTGGGTGTCCATTAGAAAAGGTGCACGGCACTATCTCGTGTTAAAGATCATAGGAAAGCCATCAGTTGCGCTGGCGCCCATTGTCCAACGGCAAGATGAGGGATATCGTGAGAGATATATTCCATCTTCTGCACGTCCACTCATGAAAGCACAACACGGCTGCGAAAATGCCCATCTCCAGCGGAAGAGCAGCCCAACGCCAAAAGGGCGGGGCACCAGGAGAATGACAAAGAAGGGGGGGAAAAAGGCCTTCGTCCTACCACCTCCTCTTACCCTATGGTAGCGTGGGCTAGTTTGGAGATCTATCGGCCGCCCGCCCTTCTGTCGAGCTATCGTGCAGGACGCGCCTCTTGGCTCATAGTCATAGTCGGCGATCATTGACCCGTCCGTCCAAACTACCGAATGCAGACAGCACCCCGCGTATCATGAAGCCAGACCGGAAAGATCGCTACATCTCCTGGTTTCCGTTTGCCAAGGTGCGAGGGGCGAAGAGGAGGTGGACTGTTTGGCCGACAGACGTGGACGTGGTTCAAGATCCTGTTGGTCCGCAGGTGTGAAAAAATGGTCCCTTCGCGCCCCAGTATCGTGGGACTTTCTTTCTTCCCTCCGCCCCACCGCCCGAAAGGGCGCGACGTCGCAGTCGCGACTAGCGGGGAATAGAGAGCATTAGGGAGACGGACCGGTCAGGCTGATTGGCGGTGCAGTTGAGGCCGCCGTGACGCAACACTGGAGTCGACCGGACAGAAGATTTTTCCTCCTCTCCGGGCTCAATGCCCGCTTCCAGAGGTATGGGACGACACGTTGGGCTGCCAACTGCAGTTCCTCCGCGATCTACCGACAATGAATGCAACTCTAGCTCCACTTCGCTGGCAGTCTTTTCATATTCTTCATGTGTTTCAAGTACCCAGACGCAGCTGGCACCCCTTGGCTGCATATAGTCTCGATAGAAAAGGGGGCCCAAACCAAGCCATTGCTCGGTATACTCGGTAGGAAAATTGAGTGAGATGGGGGGCGGGAAGAAAGGGGTGGGGTCTGCGTTGTATGCAGCTTGCAATGCCAAGACCCCTTGTGACGGTAGAGCTGGCACCAATGAGCGAAGACTGGCCTCTAAATCACCTGCAGAACAGGCAAACGACCTGTAGTCTCGACGCAGAGTGGGCGAACCCTGCTTTCGCGCCACTCGTTAGAAGCAGATGCGACATCGAGACCAAATAGCTTGATGGGGGAGATCATGACCCGGTTGGGGTACCATCCCGCTCGGAGACCTGGGAGGGTGGTCTCGGGAGGGCAAGGGAATTTTCACGAAGCAAACATTTCGACGACAGCCATGCTTCCGAGGGGCCGAAGGGAGGCACACCGCATCGTGCCACGCTGTCGGCTTTGCCCAGCCCTGCCCCCACATCGCTCCAGAGCTTTCGACTGGTCGGGGCGCATCGAGCTACAGCGTAGCGTCAACCAAAAGTCGTCTTGGTTCGATTGATTGATAACCCCATCGCCAGGTTGGCATAGGGGAGAGTAGCCACAGCCAATTGCGAGGGATCAGTATCTGCACCTTGGGCCAAGTCACATTAGAACATTCTGTCGTCCCCGTGATGGCTTGCAGGAGATATAACAGTAAGATACCCATATCCGACGGCACTTCGTTCCACATACCTGGTGTGATGTCATTGTATGTAGGGAGTGAGGGGGGAACCCTGAACGGTCCCCTTCCAGATCCCTTGTGCCGATGGGCCTTCTTGGGCATGGTGTCCGCGTCTTGGATATTTCCATCGTGTAATGGCCAATCCTACCCACCAAACCGGCCAGCCAGTCGACTTGCTTTCCGTGCACGCCCTTGCCCCCTTGCGGTTAATGTCGTATGTGCGATGGTCCCGTGACTCGTTCGTCGAACCCCGCCAAGGGGCTTCCGCCCAACACCGCTTGTCGACATCCTATGGGAGGTGTCCTAACGATCCCTGTTCATGTCATAACCAAGGAATGAGTCCGAGCTATTGAGCGCTCGGGACTTATTGAAACAAAGATTGACAGTCGAGCAAGCCGATCCGTGGGGCATATCTCCCGACTCTGATGATATTTGTCGTATCTTGGTAGGAAAAAATCGGGACATGCCGTGTCGTCGGGTGCATATCAGATAGATTCAAGGGATCCCGCAACTCCATGTCCAATGTAGAGTCGGTGAGTCCTTGGCCTGGCGAGCAAAAGCCGCACTCCCTCGATTGTCCAGGCCAGGAAAGCGGGAGCGTGCCGCGAGGGGCAACGTGTTTCCGCAACCCTCCCTTTTTTCTTTAGCCCATCTTCGCTGCGCCACCCCTTTCATTTCTCGACTGCCACTGGTTAGCTTTCGTTTTCGCCCTCTCGTGTTTTCTCTGCATCGTCGCGGACCACCGGGCAACATCCTAGAATCACTGGCCTCGCATGGCTACCCAACGTGGGGTTGTGCAGAACTTGAACCACCCGCCGGGCTAGGAGCTGAGCCGAGTCTTTGTGCCAGACAACCGTAGAGAGAACAAAGATCCCCCAGAGCGTAGGCCGAGGAAAGATGAAGAGGGGTATCCGAAGGATCAGGACTGGGTTTTGCTGAGTCAAGAGAATGGATGGTGTCGAGAGTTGTTGTGCACTCGGAGCCCCATAAAGAACCGGAGGTTCGACATTTGCTGGTGAACTGTGTTTCATCCGGTTGGCGACGCACCTCGTTCCTCTTGCTGGCGAACTGTACCAAGCTCTTGCTACCGGCTGCGCAATACGGCGTGTCTCTGTTGCAGAAGAGATGACCCAAGATATCGAATCCAACGTAGGGGAAGTCCGAAGCCAAGACCATAAGCCTCGAGGCAAAGTCTTCTCTCTCCTGCGGCAAGAGAAAGGTGAGATTTACACTGTGAATCCCGAAAAAAACCCGAAATGGTATCAAAAGCTTCTCGATCTGGGCGTCGAGGAAAACGGGGTGAAACCCGTGCCAGCCGAGCTGAGGACGGAGGCGAGGCACAACACCATCTTCACCGTCTATTTCAGTTGCCTCCTCTGCCTCCTGCCGTAAGTCGGAACTCCGAGACATGCGTGCATTGCGATGCTGACTGCTGTATTCGAAGCGTCCCTACCGGGCTTTTGGCGACAACTGCATTCGGGCTTAGCCTTGGTGCTTCCTCGGCCATCATCATCATCTTCGCGCTCTTGACAAGCATCCCACCCTCCTTCATGGGAGTCGGAGGTTATAAAACGGGGATGAGGCAAATGATCCAGGCACGCTACTCATTCGGGTCAGTTGAACTGTCGACGGCAAGCCTGGAAATGTCCACTGACCTTTGTTTACGCACCACTGATAGTCTCTACTTTGTATCGATTCCGATCCTCCTTAATGCGGCGACGTTGACCGGCTTCTCACTCCACTCTGTGATCATTGGGGGTCAGACAATTGCAGCCGTAAACTTGGAGGCTGGTATCAGTATCAACGTCGGCATCGTTGTTGTTTGCGTCATCGCCTTCGCAGCCGCCCTTCTCGGTTATAACGCTGTCCACCAGTGGGAGCGGTACCAATGGATCCCAAACTTGATAGCGTTGGTAATCGCAGTGGGATTCTCCGGAAAGTATCTCCATAAGCAAAAAGAAGCGCCTCCGCCATCGATAGCCCAGGCCGTTTCATATGGAGGCCTGATGGCAGGCTACTTCCTGACATTCGGCGGCACGGTCTCTGATTATTCGATCTATCACACACAGGCGCCGAAGTAAGTGGGCGGAATGTGACGGGGTGCTATTTATACCGCTTTAAAGACTTGGCTAACACATGTTCCAAGACGGAGAATATTTGCATACCTGATGGCCGCTTTCATTACTCCCTCCGTCCCTTTATTGGTACTCGGAGCTGCCCTCGGCGGGGCGCTTCCAAATGTGCCTCGCTGGGAAGAGTCTTTCGAATCCCACGGGATCGGTGGACTCATGGCTGAGATCCTCGAACCGGCCGGTGGATTCGGAAAGTTTATCCTCGTCATTTTGGCATTGAGCATCATCGGCAACGTGGCGATTTCCATGTACTCCATTGCTCTATGTCTGCAGATGTTGCTGCCAGTCTTCGCGAACATCCATAGATTCTTCTGCGTGGCGGCCACCATGGCCATAATGGTGCCCATGGCAATGGTGGTGGCAAAAGAGTGGGAAGAATCCCTGATAAACTTCTTGGCTCTGATCGGTTACTGGGCAGGCTGCTTCGATGCTGTGGTGATCGAGGAACTCGTCATATTTCGGAAGATGGACTGGTCGTCCTTTAACCCCTTGATTTGGAACGTGGGACAGCAGCTTCCGTCGGGCGTTCCGGCCATGGCGGCATCCTTGCTCAGTTTCGCGCTCGTCATTCCCGGCATGAAAACTGCTTGGTATACCGGGCCAATTGCAGAGAAGACAGGAGATATCGGCTTCGAATTGGCGTTCATTGTCACAGGAATACTGTATCTCCCTCTCCGGTGGCTGGAGATCAAGTGGCGAGGCCGGCTGTGAAACTACAAGGAACTCACGCTTGCGGATGTCGGCGGGAGCGGAATGAAGGATGCGACTTAGTCGCGTATTGCGCAAAGCCTGTTTTGGTTGGAGGAAACGGTTGTTTGGATCCAAAGCCTTGTTGGATCCAGGTCTCGTCGGAAGCTTCTCGTTCGGAAAAGTCCTGTATGTTTCCCTATGACAGTTTTCCACACAGGATGACGTCTTCTCCAAGCGGCTGCCATAGAATGTCAGATAGTCTCGCAGCTGGTACGGCGTTTCCATTTTCATAGACCCGACTGGGAGATACCACGACGCCTCCTTCGCCCAGCCAGGTCGGGGCGATCGTGACGATCACGGAGTCGATTAGGCGGTGGTTAGCGGGGTTCAGGAGAGAATTGATAATGCTGCCGCCTCCCTCGATCATGACACTCTTGATCCCTTCTCCAGAGAGGGCATCCAAGATATCCTGCCAATGGAATCGGCCGGCCTCATTCGTCTGGACGTTGATGACCTTGCCGCCTATGTCTTCCAGCAAGGATGCATAGGTCGGTAAGGAAGTCTCCGTCCCGATGAAAACAATGGGTGCCTTGCCACGGCCGGCCTTTGCGGTTTGGAGCACATTAGCTTCGGGAGTCAAACGCCAGCGAGCATGCGGATCAATGATGACCGGGCGGGGCTGGCTACCACCAGCTATACGGCAGTTCAGAGCCGGGTCATCGGCGATGGCAGTGCCAACACCGACACAGATGGCATCGTGTCTACTTCGTAGGTAGTGCGTCATTGCTTTTGACTCGGGTCCTGATAGCCTCGTCCGAACACCAGGAGCGAGGGACAGGGCAGAGTCCAGAGACGTAGCAAAAGTGAGCGTGACGAATAGCCGAGTGGTATTCTTGCTGCTACGATGCACTAGGCTAGTGGTGGTTGTGTCGTATGGTGGCAAATACGGCGACAGCTTTCTAGCGTCCGCCTCGGGGAAACTGAGGATTTCTGGCATTTTCGGATGAGAGCTTTGCCAGCAGAGCTATATGAGTATGGGAGTAACCGATCCAAGGAGCGAGACGATGGGAGGGTCAAAAAGAGTCCTAGAAAGGTCGGGGTGAGTGAGCCTTTCCAAGGCTTAGCTAAGAATCAATTGGCGTGGAGTCCCTGCACTGGGGGCTCGACGAGGGCGTCGCCGGGGCGGAGGGGACGAGTAGAATGAAAGTAGATAATGAGTCGAGGACAATGATTTCTTATGTAGTATTCGGCGGGGACGGCAGGGTAGCAGGCATGCGAGGTCTATTGAGAGGAGTGGAGAAAGTAGTGCACCGCTAGAGGACAGCAGTCCCTTTCTCTCGTCGGGCAGAAGAGCAATGGTCAAATGAAACCGGTGTGATCTCATTCAGTGGAACGGGATGAATTCCAAAGATGGCGCCTCGCAGGCTGCAGACTGGGCTCTTTGCCCTATTCTGATGGCACCATTGCCTGCCGGGAACTGGAGAGCTCCGCAGCGGAGACTGAAAACAGAGGGTGAAATACGAGTTGCCGCGTGTTAGATGCACCAGAGCACGTTCGGCAGCGACCAGCTGCACAGGGACCTTCTCCGGTGCTTGGCTTTGGGCTGGTGTTGTAACCGGGGGTTGGAAGCCGGTTTAGTACCGTTGACCAGGTGGGAGAGGGTCTTGTATAGTTTTTTTTCGACTACATTTTCTTGATTTAAGCGATAATTCTATCTATATCTACCTTATAGGGAGGCAATGATTATTGGACCAGCAGATACACCATATGAAGATGGTACATTTA
>JAXQGT010000511.1:0-11096 GCA_037040375.1 Basipetospora sp. M8501
CACGAGACCGAACCGCAAGGCAGCCTTTTGTGGCGCCAACTGATATGGTTCGCACTGAGCGTTCCGCGAGCGAGCAGATAGAAGCAGAGACTCTCGAACCGGACGGACATCCAACGACAGAGTTGCGACTCGGCTCGCGCAAGAAGCGCGGCCTCTTGCTGGTAAAGGGGCCAAAGAAAGCGAAGGCCCCAGAGCAGCTTAAGAAAGCCACATCCGTTATCCCCTCCGTTGTCGCTAATGACGGGACCAACAGCGACAGTCAACGGTTATCGCTCCTAAAGGATAACACCCAGCCTGCCTCCGCTCATGGTCTGCCTGAGAGCGCCTTAATAGATCTCGGTTTGAATCTTGCTGTGAAAAGAGATACTAGGCTAGCGAAAACAAGGGCAGCACGCGGCAATGGCAAGCAGCGAGTGGTCAGCGGGCCCGAGGTGGATGGAGGAAGAACAATGCGTGGTGAGCTTCAGGATCTTCAAGCACCATCCAACAAGCCAAAGAAATCGAGGGACGGTGGGCCGTGGAGTCGCGAGGCATTTGACCTGCTCGATCAACCTCGCCCAGCGGGTAAGGTGTCGTGAGATTTCCTGTGATTTTCGGGAGAATGAAGTTTGTTCTTGCTGGGTTGAGAACTTCGAACGACGCATCCTCTCATGCATACGAGGACCATGGGAAACGTGCCATATCTTGTGAAGGGTGGAGTTCTCGGAGGCCTAGTGTCGGTGGAGCGGGTGAAAGCTGTTAAGATGCGCGACGGCATGTCTGTACCTATTAGCATCACTCGCGCCTCCCACATAATCCTGGGGATCTAGGCATAGGCCTCTTAGAATTGATCCACGGACATCTGATCACTTTCTTAGCAGGGCACTTAGCCTTGCTAGAGTTGCATATCGAGGTCAAGGCTAGGAGTACCCGTGGAACCTTAAGCAAAAGTTTTACAAGTTTTGGCAGTACAGAGATCTATATTCAACCTTCTTTAGAAGTTGGAGGGCAGCCGTTGCAACCCAGTCATCAGCTTGGATCGCATCAGGACGTGGGGGTTTCAGCTCGATCCGATCAAGATCTGACTCCCGATCAAGATCCGTCTCATCGGCCTCTTGACGCCATTGGGGCATCCCGCAGAGAACAGAAGTTTTGGCTTCGTGTTGTTCCAACAAAGGGATGTAGAGAAATGACGGAGGACCTGGCAGTGGCTAATAAGATGGCGGCGCATATAATTTCAGGTACAGCATTGGAGTAGAATCTGGGGATTTATTATACACTACACCGCCCCGCCCTCTCGACGGCTGCAACATGATCTGGGGGGAATGTGTTGATCCCGCAATTGAACACGATCAATTGATTGATGTTTAGTGTCTGTTTCCATCATCAATCATGACCTGCAGATTTGAGTCATCGGCGAGGGGTGCACGCACCAGAAAGAGGCCTGTGCTTGTCCCAGCAGAAGCCAATGAGCAGTTTAGATTTTCGGCGAGCCGAAAGAGGAATAGCGCAAATTCTATCCGAGCTGCGCCTTGCTCCATCGTGCCCCCCTCACCCGCATCCCGATCTTATGCTGGCAAAAGGACCCTCACTCCCGCAAAGCCTCTCTGGGTACCGCCCCAACCTTGAAAAGCTGAAATACTACCGCCATCCCAAGAATTTCCAGGCATCCATCTTCGTCCTCCCCTTCTCCCCTCTTATCGTCATATCTGCTTTCAGGCCCATACATCCCATAAGTGACAAGAAGCTTACCGTACCGTCTCTCATCCGAAAACCAAAGGGCGGGCCTCGGTGCGCAAGTAACTCTGAACTCACAGAGCGTATAAGTCGACGAAGCACCACGGGCACCGTCTAGAGCTTTACGGAATATCGCAAGGAGCTCTCGTCGGCCCCCGGGCAGGCTTTAATTCCCCATCGTTGAGCATACGCAAGGCCCAATCGATCTCTTGACAATCTCACTTACATTGTCACCCGGAAGCGACACATCTGGGATTTGTGAGACTGTCACCAAAACCTTGGAACCGCTTCTGTCCTCGTTTGGCGGCGCCTGGCAAGTCAATACGGCACAGCTCAGGTATGTCAACTTGACCGAACGAGGACATCCCAACTTCTACGATTCTTACAGGACCACAAGTAGAACTGTTGCCGGTAATATAAGATTCCACTCCAAGTCACATTCCCGACTCCGGAGGATCCGCAGCGTAGGACCATGACTTCTCCTCAGACTTTCGCGCCACAGGGCTTTTATGTCTTTCAGCGATCTCTCGGAACCCCTCTTGAGTTCCACCCTGCTGTCGGCACCAGCGAGCTGGACAGGTTGGTCGACGCCTACCTCCTGCACCCGGCCCCCCTCCAGGACAAGAGGGCTGCCATCGCCATGGACTTCTTCGAGCATGTCGAGATGACGGGAGAGACTATCAAATTCTATCAGGTTCCTGACTACTGCCTCAACTCTGCCACCAGCTCTCCCTCGAGCACTGCTCAGGACTCTGGCTACGGCTCCTTTAACACATCCCCCGTTGCGCCCACCTGGTCCTGGGATCCCATTCTGTACAGCACGAACACCTCGACTCCTGCCTCGGCATCGCCGGCTTCATCTTCACAATCTTCCTTTTCTCATGGGCGGAGGGTATCGCAGGTTTCTTCTCGTGCACCCGTCCCATCACGCCGCCGATTTAACGACTTCTCCGATCTCCCGGGCATGAAGATTCTGACCAAAGACGGCCAGGATGTCACCAACACGGCGACGCGGGGCTGCAAGACGAAGGAGCAGAGGGAACACGCTCACTTGATGCGCATCATGAAGGCGTGCGATGCCTGCAGGAAGAAGAAGATCCGTTGCGACCCCAGCCACAGGACCGGAGGGGTTACCGTGCCATCGGCGCAACGCCCTTCCCGGACCGTCGCAAAGCGACAAGTGACTGTCCCGGTAGACAAGTTCCCGGTAGCTGCAGCACTCGCATCGGATCCAGCGACATTTGGCGTCACCCCTTCCTTCGCGCCGGCGGCCACTTCTGCCACCTTCGAGCCCAACTTCTTCGATTCCACGGCTCTCGAAGCCACTGCACCCTTCACACCCGATGAGTGGGATGCATTCCTCAGGTCCGACGAGGAGCTCAATGCCATTCTCCCGGACAACATCAGCGACCTTCCGGGCACGCTCCCCGACCTGGCGCCGACATGGCCAGAGTCCCTCGCACCACCAGGGATCCTTTCAGCGTCCAGCAACTCCCGAACTCAAGCCCCCACCCGTACGGAGACAATCAGTCCTCCGCTTTCCCAACCACAGCTGCCGTATCTTGGCGATCTCCAAACTCCTCACGATTATGTGGACTTCAATCTTTACTCGCCAGCGTCAAGCTTCGCGGATGGCGAAGAATCTCTGATTGGCACACTGTCCCAACACTCCGCCGCCTTTGACATACCTCAGACCCAACTACCTCATCCCCCCGATCTGATTCCTGAGGGAGACCCGGGACAATCGTCGGTATCCACACAACCTTCCACTCGAATGCCACGATGCAGTTCTGGGCAGGATACACGCGCGTCCAGGTCTGGACCAAGTGACTCGCAGCGAGCCATTCTTGATTCGCTACGAAAGCGTACGAGCTCAGACCTAGAACGACAGGTGTCTACGACACCGTCCCATCATTCCCTTGAGGTCTCTAGCTTGCGCAAGCAAGCCATCGAGCCCAGTTGCGACTATATAAGCTGGTCAGCACGCTCTCATGGCTCAGCCCGCGCATCACCCAAGGAGAGGGCTCGCGGAACGACGAGTGTCCCTAGGGACGTCATCCTGACCACTCCCGCTATTTCGCCGCCGGAATCTCTCATCTCCCCGGCAATGGCATCTTCAGCTCGTCGTGGAGTTGTGCATCGCGGACCCTCTGCTCAACGACTGGTCCAGGCAGTGCAGAGTCACAGCATTCACACCCAATCAACGAGCCACACCAGCATGGTTAGCGACCATGCTCACGATATTGTGAGGACCAACAGCGACCGAACCACTACTACTATTCAACCTTTGTCTACGGCAACCATCGCCAAGATGGCAGCTCACCGTACGTCTGCAACGGCCAGCAGACCTGTGGCACTTTCAGTCATTCCCAAGACAGCAGTGATGACGAGGCTGGACGATTCTTCGTACGCCAATGAATCGCGTCACTCGCTACAGAACTTTACTACACTCTCAACACCATCGTCACCCGCGCTCGTCATGTACATCACCACACTGATAGTGATGCTGATTGTCGGGCTCTTGAATCCCGGAATGGGCAAATCTCTACCTTTGGTCATCGCACTTGCGGTGAGAATGGAGAAGTCTTGGGCAGGTAGCCCATTCCATGTGACCTCCGACTCTGGCGACACCCGGAACTGTTTCCCCTTGAACACATCGGAACGAACAATGGAGAAGGCAGCCCGACGAAGCAGGACCAGGGCACGCATCATGATTACTGTTTAGTCTGGGGCGATCTCGACTACTCTACCTCTTGCACAGCGTGTTTTTGTTTTTATTTTGTTCTCAGACAAGGAGAAGGAAAGGCATTTGGAATTGCACAAACCGCGCTCGCAAGCCGGGTGTCGGGCCTAGCAGCAGAAGCGTTGGAGTTCGGTTCATTCCCTTTGTTACGTCGCTCATGAGGGCAGCGCTACCGCACCTCCTTGTTACATGTTTTCTTTTTAAAAGTTTTATTGAAAACGATCAAGAATAATGTGTACTTATATCATTGCTCCTCTGGTCTTTTGGCCGTGGATGGCCTCATTAAGCGAGAAGTGAGATGCATGCTACAGAGCATTCATGTAGCAGAAATATGCGTTTATTAATAAGGCCCACCCCGCCGCTGCTCCGAATATGAGACCGGTTACAAGAATATGACGGATCTCAAAATTTTGTTCATGAAACAAACCTACACTCTCTTAGAAACCAATCTCTACATGTAATCTTCATTCTTCGATGTTTTCAGCCTGCCAAACGCTGAAGAAACATTGATACGAAGCTGGACATCTCCGGTACAGCTTCCCTGCCTGCAGCGAGACCGTCAGATTGTTCCTGTAGGTTAATAAACACCACCTCGCCTCGGGCCTTCCAATATCAATGATGCTTCAACGCCCCGTTGTTTGCCTCTGCCTTCTGTCGTCAAACTGCCGAAGTTAATAGTAAGAGACCAGCCCAAATGATGAAGAAGACTGCCCGCGGCGAACAGCGGCTTACGGCGCGTTGTAGGAATCGGTCAGTTTTGTACTGCGGAATTGCTCCCAAGTTACGAGTTGCATCTGGAGCGTGGAGCGCGGCTCTGGGTCTTCCTTTCGGCTGCCACCACTCACTCATTCCTGCTCTTGATCAGTGGACGGGTCCAAGCAAGTACACGTCCTTTGGCGTGATCATTGGACTGGTGTGGTTGAAGTGTCGTCAGTGTCTCCCAAACTTAGGGGCCGACTCACCAGGCGAGATTGGCTCGCATCTTCTTGAGCAGGTGGGCAGCAGCCCCAAACTTTGAGGCCAGCCAGGCACTAGAACCTCTGCACTAGGCTTAGTCCAACCTATCCAAAAGCTGAAATCCTGCGAGTCTCTCGCTGTATTGAGGCCAGTTGTCTCTCGTCTTTTATTGCAACTGCATCCTCCTCACTCTTTGTTACCACGGCCTCAACTTCGTTCAGCGCAGACTGCGTTCTTGTCTCGGAGGCCTTTATGCCGCAATAGAAGCCGACAGAGTGGTTAAGCTTTCTTGGTATTGAATGGTGCTGTTACCATTATTGTTGCCATTGAGATTTCCAGGTGAATGATCAGTGCGTACTCCGTCAGTCAGAAAGAATCCATTTGATCCATCTTCTCTTCCAACAACAATCAAATTTACTGGCGGGGGCCTTCATCGAATCTACCAATCTACCACCCGGTTGCTCCTTCCATTTGCTACAGTTAACAGCCATGGCTCAAACAGGGAAGCACACACGACGGCGGGGCGCGGAGGACCAGCAACAACAGCAGGAGGAACCCACCTCCAGGCTGAAGGACACGCTCGCATCTGCCACCAGCTTCCTCGTCCATCTCCCCAAGAAGATGAGGCGTATAACATCGTCACTCCGGTCAAGTCGTCTTACCATCACACCAACCGAATCTCCCAAAGACGCAGATCAATTAGCAACACGGGCCGTTGTCACGCCAGAATCCCCGGCACTCCCAAATTCCGATTCTGATACTGCCACTCAAGACCAAAGCCAACGAGCCGCCATGGCCGCAAACTCTACAGCTGCCAGCATGCCGCTCGCCATGGCTCAACCAGCCAACCTTAAGGAGAACGTTCCTCCAGTCGAGGGGCTTTCTGCCTCCCTGTCTCGGGTTTCGCTGGCGGACAGCTACCTTTCAGGGAAGAACCTTGACATTCGGCCTCCCAACCCCCCCGGTCGAACCGAGGAAGAGAGATTAGCTCATGAGCGATTCACAAAAGAAGCCCTTGACATGGTAAGCAGTGGTACCCATATCGGCTTGACTGTTTTGTGAGACTAACCGTGTTTGCAGGCCCGTCTAGCCCTTCGCACCAACGAGACTCCAGTCGGTTGTGTGCTCGTCCATAACAACACCGTGATTGCCAAGGGTATGAACGCGACCAACGTGACCAGAAATGGCACTCGACACGCCGAGTTCATGGCGCTGGCTGCACTCCTTGCCCGCACTCGCCCAGACGCCCAAGCCACCAGAGATTCCGGGGCGAAGAGTACAGGGTATGCAACGAACGGGACGCACGAAGATCACGATACTGATGACGAACAATATTCCCGTGGCTACCTCTACCCATACGGCCAGAAGCTGCATCCTGACGCCGTTGTCGACAAAGCCATCATCAAGGAGTGTACCCTTTACGTCACTGTCGAGCCTTGCGTGATGTGTGCCTCTCTCCTAAGGCAACTCGGCATCAAGAGGGTCTTCTTCGGGGCTGTCAATGACAAGTTTGGAGGTACTGGTGGTGTGTTCACTATCCACAAGAACGCCGGTCCGTTTGATAGCGAGCTCGGCACCCGCCGCGGCGACGGGGGTAACATCGAGCCAGGCTATGAGGTTGAAGGCGGCTGGGCCCGTGATGAGGCTGTCGGCCTGCTTCGCAGATTCTATGTGCAAGAAAATGGAAGGGGTAAGCACTTTTCCCGCCGCCCCTCTGATGTTACTCTCTGTTTATTCGACCATGTGTGTATCAGAGCACGTCATATCTAACCTAGCTCTACTTTAGCGCCTGTCCCACGGAAGAAGGAAGGTCGTGCCGCAAGGCTGGCGGCGCAGGAACAACTTGCGGCTGCCGGATTGTTGATGTCAGGCACACCCTCACTGGTGACCGGGGAGACAGCAAGCAGCTCACCGTACCCTGGGTCGGATGCGATAAGCAATCAAGCGAATAGCTCAGAGGCAGGTGTATCGACGGAATCTACCGAGCAGGATTCCGCACATCCCCAACTGAGCTGCAGAGGTGCGTGACACCGGCGCCGGCCGGTACGCGCAGCGGATGGCGCCGTCCCATTCGGGAGCCGAACCCCAGAATGATCTGCAGATATCATTGTTTTCCATTGCATTTGATAGCGAAAGGCACTTACAGGCGCAAGTCAATACATGTCACCATCGATTACAATTCCCGCATCTGTTAGATGTTATCGTCGTTGCCGGAGCTGCCTTTGTTATCTACATTGCGCACGTGCGCACGATTAGACTTGATGTATCCCACCCTTCTGCGCTGCTTGCCCGCTCAGCGACCATGACAGGGGCCTGCCTAGCATCCTCTTTTACATTTGATGTACATTTCGCGCCAGCAGGACTGAGTTGGGAATAAGGGACGCACTATGAAAGGTCCCAAAGCATGTGAGGAGGGCTTTTAGTACGGAACACATTAGACACTATCGGGCATGCGGCCTTCCGTTATTGCAGATCATTCTATCGCTACATCATTGCAGAAACTGCAACTTTGACTCCGACAGTTGTGCCCCGACACTGCGGTGTAATATAGAGCCACACTAACAACTGGTGATACGCAAACGGAGCAGTTCACAGTGTTGTCGACCCCACGGGGCTCCTTCCAGCCTGCATGCATTAGCTTTCGGGGGTAGTAGGGATACCTGCAAGTATAATCTACTCACCAAATCAGTGTTCGGAGCATCTTAGATTCCGGGTGCTCTCCTTTACAAGTGCATGGTGTGGTGTAGTCGATCCCTGTAAAATAGATAAGAACGTTGCAGCTCGTTTCTAGCACCAGATTGGGCGTCGGGGACACCCTATCGTACCAAGTCCCCTGCACCAGGGCAGACGGGTGTGACGGGTATTATGTGATAGATTCAGACTGTTCCGGCGACATACCTGCTGCAGGACGGACGGGATTCATCATCATCGGTGGATTTTTAGGCCGGCAGCACGGAGCGGCATTGGAATCGTATGCCGGACGGACCAACGGGGGGTTCAGTGTGGCGATAAGACATACGGAGCCCCCCGAGCAGCATACAGAGTAGAACTACCAACGTCAATGGTCAATGCTTTCGTATAGTCGCACATCCAGTGCCACCAATGCAGGTTCTTTTCTTCTCTCAGCATCGAATGTCCTTGTCCGCGCCTCCAACTCTCCTTACGAGAACCCCGCATATGGAGGAGAGATGAAAAGAATCCCAGCCCATACGAAAATATTCAAATGTAGTGTTGAGGGAAGGCGCGCACAAACTGAGCAGTGGCTTCATGATGCCTGTGCGGTCGGCCCATCTTTGAACCACTTACTATTGCTCTGTAAGTGTAATTAGTCTACTTCCACATGAGAGTACTCCCGTAGTACCAGATGAGTGTACGAAATTCAATCCGCATGGGAGAAAATCTCTTTCCAGATGGGCTCAGATCTTGCCTCGTTGTTCCCCACCACGACCACCCTGCAGCATCACCTTTTATCAATCCAACGCCAACTCAGCCAACCACAATCTGGCCATAGACCCAGGATTGTGGCATCTCTACGAAGTGGTTTACACTAATGATCCACTCCGTAACGACGGGGAGGGGAAGGCCAGATAAGCGCCGCCACCACGCTAAAAATGCTCCGTAACCCCCTCTTAAACCACTTAGGGATTGCCCTTGAAAGGCCCTTCATCCCGTGACAGCGGGGAGTTCGGAAGCGCCCTATCTCCCGAGCCAATTTTCCCATCCTCTCGCGGGGACTTCCACGACATGCCAGGAAGACTAATTGCCTCCGTTCATGAGGTTACCCCCATGCCGTTGGCACCCCTTGTCAACTTTCACCATGTTGGGAAATCAGCGATGCAGTGCAACGTGCGAAGGTGGTGAAGAGCGCATTGGGGTCATGAACTAGAGATGCAGGACTTCCCAATGTCAGCGAGGCAAAAAGGTGGAACCCAGACTAGGCCGGTAGTTGACCACATGATTGCGACTCCGGAGAAAAAATACTGAAAAAAAAAATAGCGAGGAATGGGAGGGATCCTGCTAAGGGCTTCGTTGATAAAAAGTCTTCGTTCCCCCCCTCCCGATTTCGCATCGCACCTTTTCCCCGGTTTCGATGTGGTCAATAGTAGACCTCACGAGTCGCCCAAGCCTAAGGGTTAGCAACACCGCCGCAACCTTTCCTCTTACACGGGTTTCCAAGTAATCATTCCCAGTGCTCAAGAGCCGACCGCTTTGGCTCTTCGCCCGTTTCCCCTGCCCGCGCGCCGACAACATGGGTCGCATACAGGACATCGAGCTCAAAATCGCACAGAGTGCGGTGGGCAAATGGTTTCGGCTGGAAGGATGCGGTCACGTATGTCCCGACGAGGTCCTCTGTGGCCTAGCCCATCTATAGTCCTCCAAAAAAAAAGGGAGCATCTTTGTGCGCTGACGTGGCGGTTTCTTGTCTCGAAATGCAGCTGAGGGAGCGAAAAGGCTCACGCTTCTTCACGGAGCTGAGGGCCGGCCTCACGACCTTCTTCGCCATGGCCTACGTCCTCGCCGTAGTCTCGAGTATGGTGGGGCTCACGGGCGGCACCTGTGAGTGCTCAGCGGCGGACCCGAAAGACTGCAAAAACGACGACGAGTACCAACTCTGCGTGAACATCATTCGGCGCGACATGGTCACAGCAACGGCGGCCATCACCTCCCTCGGCACCGTGTGCATGGGCGTCTTTGCTAACGTGCCGGTGGCGGTCGCGCCGGGCATCGGGCTGGTCTCGTACTTCGTCTTCAGTGTTGTTGGAGAGGACGGTGGAGGCGCAGTGCCGTACGAGGTGGCGCTGACGGCCACATTCGTAGAGGGGTGGATCTTTCTCGGCCTCACGGTACTGGGTATGCGGCAGTGGCTGGCGCGAGCCATCCCCAAGTCGATCAAGCTTGCGACCGGTGTTGGAATCGGCCTGTTTCTCACGCTCATCGGCCTCACGTACGCCGAGGGTATCGGCTTAGTCGTCGGCGGGGTTGGAACGCCCCTCGAGCTCGCCGGATGCGATCCGGACTTGATGGTCAACGGAAGCTGTCCCAGCGGGGAAAAAATGAGGAACCCGACGTTGTGGGTCGGCGTCTTCTGCGGCGGAATCTTGACTACGATCCTGATGCTCTACCGCGTCAAGGGCGCCATCATTATCGGCATCCTGTTGGTCAGCATCATCTCCTGGCCTCGGGGAACGCCGGTTACGTTGTTCCCTGACACCGCCTCTGGCAACGACGACTTCGACTTCTTCAAGCAGGTGGTGACCTTCCATCCCATCGAGAAGACACTTAACGTGCAGCAATGGGACATTGCTGGGCACGGGAGCCAGTTCGCATTGGCGCTCGTGACATTCCTCTACGTGGATATCCTGGACTGCACTGGTACGCTGTACTCCATGGCCCAGTTCGCGGGGCTGGTGGATCCGGTAACGCAGGACTTCGAGGGCTCGTCCGTGGCGTACATGGTCGACGCGATTTCCATCACTATCGGGTCGATCCTGGGCGTGCCGCCTATCACGGCGTTCGTCGAGTCGGGCGCGGGGATCTCGGACGGAGGCAAGACGGGCCTGACGGCTGTGGCGACTGGGTTGTGCTTCTTCATCTCCATCTTCTTCGCGCCCATATTCGCGTCCATACCGTCGTGGGGGACGGGGTGCGTGCTTATCCTCGTCGGGGCGATGATGATGAC
>JAXQGT010000512.1:0-11330 GCA_037040375.1 Basipetospora sp. M8501
AGATGTCGAGGATTCGGCCGGGATCTGTTATGCACCATTAGTCGTCTCTGACCAGGGAGGTGACGGCAGGCAGATGAAGTGGACACGAAGAGCCCCGGGAGGTTGGTGCTTACATGGGTAAGATTTGCGAACCCCCGCCCGGCATGTCCTCTACTCCGTAGTGTAGTTTAAGTCTGGGGGGAACGGGCATTCGTCAGCTAGATGAAGGACAATTGATCTCTGTAGAAAGGAGTTGAGGGCTGTTCTGAACAGGCTATCGGTGAGGACTAGGGTAATCTCGTACATATTGTGTGTCGCGCTGGCTCGCCAGGATTGGACAGAGCATTGAGGCGTTGTCGCACGGATTTGAAAGCAACTCGAAGCATTCAAGCTCACACATCAAGTTGACATGGATCAATTGGTATTTGGCACCCGACGTACACTGTATTCATATCCCATAATGGTGGCTGGCTGCACCTGCGACTTCGAGGGACCAATCCGATGATACGGAGGGAAAACGGAAGCAACAAATGTACAGAATTCTTGGGTCAACAAGTGCTACCACAGTCATTTCCTTCTGAGTGAAGATAGTTAGATACATGTAATGGACAATCATCTAAGGGGCGATAATGATGCTCCAGTACGGTTCCTCCACGTCCCTTCAATTGATATAGTCTGATCTAGCTAATTGCACTAACGGAGCATGTTATCAGTCCAAGGGCCATCAAATTTGATGTAACTGCAACCTTATACATGTACGAGAACTCCTTCCTTTGCTGCATCAGCGTCTGAGTGGTGTCCCATTGATTTCAAGGCATGGTCCTTCCTCCGCATCGGACCCATGCAGACGGGTAGTTCTTTCTCCCATACTTTCATTGAGGCACGATACGGCGAATCTAGTGCCGTTTCTCACCCTCGCCTGTTGGGTTACGATACGCCCACCACCATGTGCTTATGGCCTCTTGAAATTGAATGCTGATCTATTGATTAGTCGCAGGCCCGGGGGAACACTACATAGTCCATGTGGTGATACAGTACCGCGTACATAGTAGAGCGTTTATAAGTGTGGTGAAGGTGAGGAATTTATACCCTGAATTACTTCTTCCAGTCTGACCGTTTACGAGCACGGCGATAGAGTCTGATGTGATCGTCGTCGATGGATCGAATACTCTGAGTGGTCGGTGCATGTGTCCTAAAGTTATTAATTAAACATACTGGACCATAACAGTCACCACCTCGCATCAGTTAACCGCGGTGTCTGACTTCCTCGGCGGCTACCATACAGTGCTTCCCGCTGGCTTACGCCCGTGCACGTAAGACATATATATACATCCAAACTTGGAGACGACCTATGCAGACGACATGAAAGTCTGGAGGGAATCAGTCTCTGGGGAGGTCCAAAAGTTCATTGTGCTGCTTTTGATTCTCAGGTTCCATCGGTTCCCATCCATCGGGGAACACTCTGAATCAAGCACCAGTCTCACCCCTGTTTGATTAAAGGCGCTGTGCTTCCATCCCTGCAGTTTCTGGTCTCCCTTGCCTTTGGGCTGGCTGTACTTTCGTCCACACCCCAGTATCGGCAAGCTGTATGTATCCCGAACACATTCATAGTCAGATATGCCAATCCTCCAGGGTTCGTGTCGGCATTTCGTACGGCACGGTCAACCGGTGAGTGAAACGAGGCTGGCATTATTGAGGGTAACCCGACTCAAACCAAATGCGAGAATGGGCCCCAGGCCGCTGAAACTAGTCACGTTGAAAAACACTAGGACAGGATAACGGACGCTCATGATGATTCACCTTGTGAAGTGGCTATGGTGGTGACTGGAGTGTTCTAACAGCAAGTAAGTGCAAGGTGAATTTTGCTCGCAGCTCACCTGTAAGCAGAGACTAAGGCACGGTTGTAGTTAGAAGCGACCGAGGGTAAAGGTTGAGCTACTCCGTAGAGTACCATGACATTCTAATATCCCTCCAGTATATGCCTGTCGATGTTGTTGCTTGCCGTGTGGTCAAGGCCAGCTGAGCCTGGTACACAACAATTTGATCATTGGAGTCTGGTGGTTCCAAGGCACAGTATTTAACACCGTATTGATACCGTTACACTCCGCGTCACACGAGCAATAGACTGCACACAATACGGGGAGGGTGATGGGGACCACTTGAACTGAAGTGGAAGAAGTACGGGAGTAGGTACTTTCGCCCGCCCAATCATCAAATTGTTAGAGCGATTTCAGTGTTATTACGGATCAAATGTACGAAAGTACTCCAAGCGCTCCCGCGCAGGGTGAATCTTCCGTCATCCTCAACTCCCCATGTTTAGGAGATAAAAGGTACGTACACGGTACTTGCTCGCATCCTGGTTACACTGGCATCCCCAATGCCCCGTCTCTTTTCCTCCATCCAAATAATAAAAAGGCCTTGAAGAAAATTCGACCAGACCATTCAATGTTCCGAGTTTCACTCTTCACTACATGCGCGGGCACTGTATTGATGACCTACTGACAGTCTAGCTGGAAGAAATTGGCCTGATAGCACTTGCCAGTCCGGGTCGTTCTGTCCCTTCGTTGATAATCGCGCCTTCCCCGATTCTCGTCCTCTCCCCCGGCTCGCCGCTAGGGCTTAGCTAAACCCATCCACCGAATTAATCCACTTACCCCAGACACGCCACGGCCGCGAGCGAGCAACACTGCGGATCCCAAAATCCCCTTCCGGCAACTTCCCTCTTATATCAACATCCTGATCTGGCCTTGGTTCCCCCCCAACAGTCTCACAACTTCGCCCGCGCTGCGCCTATCGCGGGTTCTCGCATTGACATCTCTGCCTGCCATCCTTCAACAGTGTCACGGTCCACCTGCCGACACCCAATCCGCTGTTGTATCCTGTCCTCGACCGCCGTACGCAGTATCACCTCTGGTCGTCCGACACGGCTGTGTTCTCCGGGTCATTCACATTGTCCAGAACCCACCTCACAGAGATCAAGCGGCCCCTGTCTGCAGGATTCGCTCCCCGCCAACTCTTGTGACCTTACTCTCCACCTGTAAGTATGGCAGGCTGGCTCAGAATCATAACACTCCGTCCTGCCTCATACCACCGCTCGACTTCACTTGATCCGGTCGCACTCATCTAGTCCCTCATTCCCATCTCCTCACACCCCGTTACCAAATTACCTGCTCTGCTCATACGCTGTGTTACCATTGTCATTTCTATCTGTTGCCAAAGGCCTTGAAGGGAGAACCCCCAAGTGTTGGTTAGGCGTCCCATGTACGAGTTCGCAGATTCACAGGCTTAGGCGTCCATCCGGTATGTCATCCATTGACTGCATTTTGTTTTTTACAAGACACATCTCCAGCTCCATACACAAACCCATGAGCCTTTGTGCACATCATCACTCCTCGTCGTGTGCTCTTCACGATTGGTGAGCCTGTCCACTACACAGGCTTTAAGCCAAACTAGGCACAAGCACGAGTGTTTGCATAACGACATGGGAGTGTACATCCTTCCAGAGATAAGCATCATGGGCACATTGACCGCATCTCCTGGAGGATTTGGCTCTATGGACGACTGCAGCAACCCTATCCATCATCTCTGTCTCATCTACGGCCTGCTTGTCGAGTCCACGCACTCGAGGACCGGTGGCACGGGTTAGAAAGTGCTTGAAAGGAACGAGTCATTTCCCAGTGGAGAGAGTCCCTCCCCGTCACCATCGTGTATACATGGACATAGCGGTGATCCCAAGGTCTCCCGCATACCCGATGGTCACTGGCCCCCCCTTCATTTCTACTGTGCGGTTGTTTTGGGCCTTGGCCACTTCTGTATGATTCGAAGAACCTACTGATGTGGCATCAGGCACATCAAAACCAGGTGGCCAGGTAGGCGGCCCGCCTTTCAGGCCCAGGTCCTACTCATGCAAGCCCAACTTGGTTGAGTGCTGTCTAAGCTGACAGTGCCGTTGCGCATAGTCTGTGTAATATAAGCCGACTTGCCACAACACCCTGGACCCTCTCCTTCCTCCTCTAGCACATCGGATACTTGGCCTCCACCTTTGAACCACTCTCGAGAAGGGACTCCTTGACCGCCATCCCCAATATCTCTGACGCCCATGCCGCTCCCTGGAACTCCCACGCGTTTACCTCTGACAACGATCTATCTAGGCATCGCTCACTCTGACGCCTGCTGATCGACGCTGCTTTACTCCTGTGAGCACCAAAGGGCAACATTTGCCCGTTTGCCCCAGCGACGCCATGTCGAAAGAGACGTACGTCATGACACTTCCGTTACTCACTTTCCCGTTGTGTTCCCAACCTCGTTTCCCCTGCATCCAACCTCCTCTAACCCGAACCCACCACAACACAGGAACCAAGCGCGGCAACGCACTTACACCGAGAATGGCCGCGAGTATGGGTACTACGACTACCTCTATCCCATTGACCAGGTACTTGTTCACCCCCTATTAACATAATGCCGCCTCTAACTGGCTTCTTCTAGTTGGAAATGGACAGATTAGACATCCTCCATCAGGCGTTTTACTTTGCTGAGGGACAAAGACTTTACCGCGCCCCGATCAAGTTTAAATCCTTACGTGAACCCACCCACAGCGAGAGCAACGGCGATGAAGACTCCAACAACCCCCGACGAAGGGTAGCGCGGCAAGTCCTGGACTTGGGGACAGGCACTGGTCTCTGGGCGATATCGATGGCAGAGTAGGGACTGCATAACCCCTAGTTACTAGACCTACATTGTATGCTAACGGGACTTAGGAAATACGACGGTCTTTTCTTCGGTGTAGACCTCTACGATTGCCTCCAACCCCGCGAGTAAGTATCGCGGGCTGTTAACCAAGGAGGAACGCGCGCTAACAAGGGAAAGGATATTGAAATCAACCTACTTCTGCGGTCACATCGACGTGGAGGGGGGCTGGGATGGTCTTTACCATTTCGTCGACTGGGCTGCCCAGCAGAGGCGGTCACAACAGTTGCCCGATGCAGACATCGATTCTAAAAACTGGGATCTGATCCACCTGCGAATGCTGAACGGCTCTATCAAGTCGTTTCCTCCTTTGTACAGGCGGATATTTGAGTGAGTCTTGAATGCATTCATTGACCAGGGGATGCCGCTAATTTTAGATTTCAGGCACCTGAGGCCTGGCTTTGGCTGCGTCGAACACGTCGAGATAGATTGGACACCTCGGAACGACGATGGCACAGCGCCAGAAAATGGGAAGTTTGAGCGGTGGATAGCCCTGCTTAACGAGGCCATGGATAAAGCGGGCCGTCCGCTGAAAATCAACCCTAATACCGCCAACCTTCTCCGTGAAGCAGGGTTTGTTGATGTCGAGGAACGCATTTTCAAGCTCTACCACAACCCTTGGACTAAAGAAGGTCCAGAAGAGACGATCGGCCGGTGGTTCAATCTGGGAATTACTTTCGGGCTTGCGTCTATGAGCTTGAGGCCGCTGACCAAGTATATGGGGATGTCCTCTAAAGATGTGGAACAGCTGATGGATGAAGTGCGCCATGAGACCTGCCTTCTCAAACACCATAATTATTGCAACATGTAAGTGATGGCGCGGGCGCACCCCGTCCTCTCGCCCATTATGAACTATGGCCAAGATGGATACTAACGCCTGTACTAGCCACGTTTGGACTGCCCGTCGGCCTCTCCAAGGGGCCGACAATGTTTCCAATAGCAATGGTAGCGGAGCCAGCGGGTCAGGAGGGGAAGGTGACGGCGGTAGTGGGAGAAGTAGTAGGGGTCAACGTCGAAGCCAATGAATCTGCGCCGTGATCCCAGAGACTGTCGGATCACTTTTTGTGCTGATCTACGAGCAGTCTTCCTGGCCAAAAACAGTATTCGAGCCAACCCACACCTTTGAGCAAGCAGCTTGGAGTCATTAGCCCTCTCTTACTTGGGCAGTCTGCTAGTTCAACAGTCGAGGATGCGAGACAAGGAAGACAGAGACTCTTCTCGTGTTGTGGCATCACTGAGCTTTACAGCCCACAAAAGGGCGCCCTGGAATACTATCGGCCTTCACCACGAGATAATGGCCAAACACGATAGCCAAGGCATGCCCATCAGACTTTAACCGATCCTCAATACAGCTCAGCGAGACAATGTGAGTTGAGAAAAGGGCGTGAGAGTTCATACACTGGGCTTGGTTCTTGCTTCGATCCCTCATCTCTCGCACACACCTAGGTCTACACGCCTGGTAATCGCCCTGACACCCGTGTGTCATGTTCAAGTTCCGTGGCTTAGAGGTAGCCGAATAAGGATAGGGAGCTTTGGGGGTGCTTGTTTCCGAATATCTGACAGCAGCGAGAAAACATTTCAATCATATTCGATTCCCATGTATACATAAGCTTGAACTATGCTGTTTCATCTATCAGCACCGGGTTTTCATCGCCGTTGCCAGTCTATCTCCCCAAAACCGTAGAGTTTCGAACTTTACTGATCGGGGGCCTTCTTGCCAGCCGCTTTATCGAGCCGTATGAAGAGTTGATGACTGGCCGACCCCATGGGTCGAAAACGGCGAAATCGTCGACAACACCACAACATCTCGGTTGCGCTACGGAAGATGGGTGTCACGCAATTGCAGATAGTAGACAGGCAGTTCGTAACGCGCCGGCGCCACTAGTTCTATCTGGAGCGCGTTTGCCCAACTTACTTTGGTGTCAGCTCCTCCGACACTCCCTTTGAGCAAGACAGAGACTGAGGAACTCTATGGCGGCGTATGAATAAGGCGAGCATGAACTTCAGGTGTCGGAATTTCGTGGAAGAAAGTTTGTTTGTTTATTTCTTCTTCCTTTCCGGCTAGTCGTTACATGTTGTTGCCGTCGCGCTCCTGACCCGGGAAGGAAAAGCGAGGTCGACAAAACGGGCCAACATAAGTCGACCGTAATCACAGGCCGTCGCCATCCCCTTTCCTTCGCCCTGGGCCTCTCCGGGAAGCTCGGTAACTGCTGTCATTCTTCTCCACGTTCTTGGCCCCTCTTTGTCAAGGCGGATTTCTCTATCCGGGCCTGTTTTTTGCTGGCCCTTTTCCCTTTCGCGTGACTTAACTAACAACGCGGTATGCCGTCAGTCGCTCCGTGGTATGGCCCTGCCCTTTTCAGTTGGCAAGGGGAATTTAGTGCCAATTCGAAGACTCATGACCTTGTCACGCTTAACGACGAATATATGGGCAGCGGTGCGTGGCGCGAGAAAAAACGATGCACGATGCCAGCTACTCTCTGTGCTGGCTCTCGCCTTGCGACCTAATTGGGGCAGGGGACATCGTTCGTTGGACCACGAGATCGTTTGCGTCACTCCGCTTTGATGATGCTTCGCTTCCTTCCAGAGGCCTGTTCCATGGTTCTGGCTCAAGGGGATGTGTGCGTAGAGGGTGGGACTAAAGAGGCAGCTACTAGCACGTCTCAGACCGTACAGAGTCCACCTCTGCCTCCCTACGTGGGTTCCCCATCGCCGTGCATCACTTCCCACTCTCGCCTGCCGCGCCCTAATGCACATGTGAGGCGATATGGCCATGCTTCCTGGGAGTGATAGGAAAAGTGGAAGAAGTGTGGGGGTGCCGGGAAAGTGGCGGGACGAGAAGAGCAGGTCTCTGTCCAGGGTCACTATTTACAACATTTTCAAGCCCAGAGAGAGCTAACGTGGCGGATAAGACGGGCAAGGGGACTATCCTGAAGGAGCTTGATTCTCCACGCCTCACAATCACTTCTTGCTCACGAGCTTACGGCTCTGCACCAACGGTGACATGGGACACGTCACAGATGCCCGACGATCAATGATGGGATGCGTGAGAGGTCACTTACCAAACTTCGTATGCAATAGTCCTCCGATTTCCGGTCCCCCTCGTCCCTTCGCTCTCATCCCGGCTTGTATGTGTGGCAGACAGAGGGCTGTATGTGAGGGGTGCTCGTGTCCCGTTCGCCTCTAGATACCTTGTTGAGGCCCCTCGCTCGGGCAAGCAGAGACACCCTTATCGGTTGGCAGAACCAACGGCATCAGGGAAGAGGAAAACAGGTGCCCCCTGACCTATGACAGAGGCTCTTCGAGAGGGGGGCGAGCCCGGGGGAATGGAACCGAGGGGGCGACGGTGCAGCGCTAGAGGGAACTTTCTTTTGGGCCCCTCATGTGGTATGTGTAGTGTAATGCTGGACGACAAGAGATGAGAGAAGGGCCGGCTCGGCTATGCGAGGCCGGTGACGTGGCTGGGAGGCCGTGGACATGTACAGGCGAGGGGAGAAGGGCCATCAAGGAGAAAGGGGGGGGGGGACGGCTGGATCGACTTGCCTGAGTTCTGACGTCCATCCTCAGGCTTATACCCATGCCTCTATGGTTGAAACGATACTATCACCAGTGCCGGCGTTGGAAGCTCGGTCCGTAGATGTGCAGGAGGGGTGTAAGAGAGGACTGCTTCCTTGCGGAATTACCGGGGCGCTTCCATAGGCAGCGTGCGCGATGAAAATTGCCTACCATCTGAAGTCTGAGCTTGGCGTTCGTTTCCTGCTGGCTGGTCATTTCCGAGCTTCACGGTAGCAGGTTCTGTGCTGGTGTTGTTGCTTAGTTTACCGCAGTATTTGCCAGATACCATATAGTCAAATGATTGATGCCGACAAGTTAACAAGAGTTCTGATGTACAAGTCTACCGCAAAAAATACAAGAAGAGCAGCGCGCAGCGGGACGATCCCACTGCGGAGGCATCAAAGGGGGCCCCGAAAGTGGACGCGGGATTCCCAGAGGGACTGCCCCCGTCTCCCTCCTTCGGACTCCACGTACTTTGACACTCAGCCCGCCGGTCGCAGCAGACACCGCCCTCTTCTTACTCCTGGACTTTATCTATCCCTGATTTTGCCCTTGCCCCTGAATTGCCTGGCTCTAATGGGGTTCCCCTGAAACCCGATGCATCAAAAGCCAGATCGAGATAAAAACAAAGGAAAAAAATGGCCGAGTGCATCCCAGGTACTCCACGCTAGTTCCCATGGGTACATCGCCCACACATTACGTTCCCTCTGCCCTTTTGAACGTCACGCCCCTTCCACACCAGCAGCAGCAGCACCACTTCCCCCACCAGTTCCTCCACCATGCTCTGTCCCACCAGATTTCATGAGCGTGAGCGCTTTTTAGTGGTGAGCACCAGCAGGCTCGCCGTGGTAGCCCACGATCTTGAACCGCCCGATCATCTCGCCGACGGTGAAGAAGCCGAGGCACTCTGCGGCGATGACGCCGGCGGTGGCGAGCTGGGCGTTGCTGACGCCCTTGATGAGGCCCTGCTGGACGGCGGCGGACGGCGTGGACGGCGTCGAGGAGCGGATGGCGTTCGTGACGGACTCGGTGAGCTTGTTGGGTTGGCGGAGGGATTGCCAGGCGCTCTCATAGAAGGATTGGAAGGTGGCAACCGAGCTATAAAATGCCTCTGTTAGCACCGAAGAACGGAGAGCCCTCGGAAGCTAGAGAAAGGAAGTTTTGGACGTACGGAGGAGACATCTTCTGACCCCTAAAGACGATCTTGGAGAGCTCGAGGGCGACTTTAGAGTAGTATACCACGAAGGGAGTTTGCTCTGGCAGGCGAATTGGTTAGCTTTTACTCCAAGCTCCGGATAAGGCTTGCAACACTTCTTCCCCCACGGGTTCCCCGGGTCCCCCCAAAGTTCCCACAAGTTCCCACACCATGAACCATGCATAACGCCGTCCCTGCTACCTCCATTGCTAGACAATGGCCGAGAAAGGGGAGGGGGGGAACCTACTCTCGACGAAGGCGATGACCTTCCCCGTCCTCCCGCCGACCTTGCTCAGCGCACCAGCCACGTTCTTCGCGGCGCCGGCGACAGCGGGACCGGCGGCGCTCGTCACGCGAGACAGGCCCTCGGAGGCCTTGGACGCGGACTCCTTGGCGGCTCCTGCGGCCTTCTCGGCGGTGGTGGACTGGAAGCGGGGGCTGAAGAAGGCGTTGGATCGTCGCGCGGAGGCGCGAAGGATCGGTCGGGCGAGCATCTTGCCGAAAGTTGTTTGAACAAGAAAAAAAGGGGCGTTTAGATAGAAAAGGTCGGTAGGGAGAGGAAGAGCTTATCGCGGCGCGCCAATTGACAGGGGAGGGAGGGGGGGTTATCCACCGATGGGTCGAGTTTTGGTTTGTCGTGATCGGAGAGAACGAAAAAAATATGTCACTCGTTTGCTGGGTGACCTCGGAAGATCTTGGGGAAGTGGGAAGTGGATGAAGCCGGATGAGTTGAGGCTAAGCCTGATTCGGACTGCTTGTTGCCACTTGTGAGCAATTGGCGAGAGCTGCTACCAGACTAGTCGAGGCAGGCCATGACTAAGCCAAGTATTCCGTCAGCTAGGTAGGCCCTTGCAGGTGCTCAACAACACGGTGAATGTCATGATATTCCGTAGTGTTTCCTGACCAGTGTCCATTCTCCGTATCCTTCACTTGGGGAGCGACTCTCGAGATGGATTCAGAGCTGTCACCTCCTAGGGAGATCTGCTAAAACGAACCAACTCGGCGATTTCGTATCAGCCCCCCCTTCAGCTATCCCTTGCGCTGGCTACATTTCATGACGCTTGCTCATAATCACACACGACCGGAGCAATGGAAGACAGTACATGTCACTGAAACAAGACAGCTAAGTCGCGGATAGAAACCAAAGCTCATGAATGTTGATGCAGTTTCGTACAAAGCAGAGGAATGCAGTCATACACAGGCGAACCAAGCCAAGCTCACTCGTACCCTATCCGATAACCCTGGTCCCTCCAAAAACCTAAAGGGAAACCGCTCATCCTCATCCTCATCCCCCTACCTCCCCTCCTCTACGTCTTCCTAGTCAAGGCTCTGGATCTGCACCTTGATAGCCCCCGTCTTAGGATCCGCAGCCGTCTTGAACGCGTCCATGGCGTCCTCGAGCTTGAACCTGTGCGTGACCAGCTTCGACAGGTCGATGACGCCGTTCTCCACGAGGCGGATGGCCCGGGGCCACGTGTTGTGGTAGCGGTACTGCAGCTGGACGTCCACCTCGCGCGTGCTCGCCCGCATGAAGGGGAAGCTGATCTCGTTGCGCCCGACTCCGATGATGAACACTTTCCCGCCGAACTTGACCGCCCACACCGCCGCCCCGATGCTGCTCTCCACGCCCGTGCACTCCATCGCGACCGCGGGCTCCGTGCCGCCGAACGCCGCCACGATGCGCGCCGCCTCCTCCTCCGCACCGCCCCGGCCGACCAGGTGCGTGATCGCCGTGGGCACGAGGTCCTTTGCGAACGCGAGCCGCCCCTCGTCAATGTCCGTGATGACGATGGGGCATGCGCCCGCGGCCTTGGCGCACAGCAGCGTCACGAGGCCGATGGGACCCGCGCCGCAG
>JAXQGT010000513.1:0-10997 GCA_037040375.1 Basipetospora sp. M8501
TTTATCATGGAGCTGCAAGGGCCTCCTGGTATCAATTCGACGGGTATGACGGGCACGTAACATTTCAAGTGAGTTAAAACAAGTTTGCCGACGGGAGAAGGAAGCACAGCCGTTCTACGAAGCTGTTGGTGCCCTCGCCAACTCTGACGAGGGCAGTGCCACAACCTCGTTAGCTTAGCTCGTATTATCTTACTTACTCCATACTCCATACTCCATACTCCATAATGTTATTTCCCTTGCTCGCCAAAGCCTAACCTTTTTCATTTTCTCCTTTCTTTCCTCGTCCTTGTCGCTAATTGCCCCCGCAAGAGGTGTCCATCTCATCTTTGGTTGTCAGGACATCCGGTCTGCATCTAGAACTCGCATGAGAAGAGTCCAGGGCGCTTGCTTATCTTCTCCCACTTAGTCTAGCTTTCCCCCACCCAAGCAGGCCACTTCGATAACGTTCAGAGATCCCTTACTCTTGACGCCTCTCACGCAAAACCTTCCATGGCTCCGTCCTTTCTTAGGGAGCTGAGGCGGCGGTCAAGAGCGAGCTTCCGAACGGAGGTTTCGACGGACGCCTCGAGCGACGCCGATGGCAGCAATGGAACCACGCCGACCTCGGGTTCGCTCACCCCACCGTCGATAAGCAGCGCCTCAGATCCGTCCCTCCTACTTGTCGACCCCAAGGACAACCAGGCGCCGCCATCGCCAGCGGTGACGTTGCGGCCTCCCCTCAATGGGCCATCCGTGGCGTCGAACAGGCACAGCGCATCGGGAATGAGCGGCTTAGGATACCCCCCGATGAACGTAAAGCCTAGCGTGCCTCTTTCTCAGTACGCTCCACGGATCACCAATGTTCAAGAGAATGCATGGGTATGTCGCCCTCGAGAAGGTCTACTCCGAAAAAGGTGGTTTATGGTCAGGGCTCGACGGAGCTTGGTTGGGGTTACAGTGGGCGCGCCCGGGCCGGGACATGGAGCTAACGGTTCGAAACCCTCACAGGCCTACCAAAAAGTAATATTACTGCACGGCACGATTGGCGACCCGGCGAAACATTTTATGGACGGCACCGTTACCGTGACCCGCCTCGACGATTCGTTCCCACCCATCACCTGGCCGGTGTGCAGCTCGCACTTCAAGGCCCTCGTCTACCTCCAGCCCGGCGCCAACAGGCTGCGCTTCGAATTTACCAGCCCGAAGCTGGCCAACCGGCGATCCTCGAACCCGGTCCACGCCTCCTACCTGACAGTCCACATGCTCCCGCCCTCGAGCACCCCTCCTCTGCAACTGGCGATACTGGTAGCCAAGGATTCGCCCGAGACCTTTGATGCGATGCCGGCGAGGCAGGAGAGGGAAGGGAACGACCTCGACGTCGCGGTGCGCAAGTTCCGCATGGCAGCGTACCTGTGGCAAGCCTTCACCTCGGAGCAGATGTCCAGGAATCGGCTGGGGAGGCGCACGTTTAGGTTCGAGGAGGAGTGGATGCTGGGAAGCGCAAACTATAGGGACGCGGAGCTTGGGACGATGAGGTCGGAGGCGCGGGTGCACATCATCCGGACCGACAAGACGGTCGAGGAACTCCGCAGCCTAGGCCAGGCGCAACAGGAGTGCGGCGGGACGCCGCCGCAGGGCGGCGGGCTCTTCGAGGTGGCAGCCGAGGCGGCGAGGAACTACTTCAGACCACTGCCGGGCCAGAAGCAGTACGTCAGCGTCCTGGTGCTGGATACCCACTGGGACGCGGAGTCCAAGGCGATCCGGGCCCACGCCGCGCTCGGCGGGCCCGCCGGCAAGGATCTCCAGCTCGCCGTCTTCGGCTCCCACTGCCTCCAGAGCTACCCCGCGACCTTCGAAGAGGTAGCGCCCGCCTTCACGGACTGTACGCCGACGGATGCCAAGTACGTGGCCAACGACGGGGGCCGCGCCGGCAGCTCGTGGGAGGCGGCGGTGGCGGGGATCGGAGCGCACCTGCACCAGGTGGGACACCTCTTCGGCGCCCCGCACCGAGAGAGCGGCGTCATGCAGCCGGACGGGCCGGCGGGTTTGAACAGGGCGTTTGTGGCGCGCGAGGCGTACTCTACGCGCACGCGGTCCAAGGGCGGGCTGGTGCGCGCGGAGGACGAGTGCGCGTGGCACAGGTTGGACTGTCTCCACTTTCGCAGCCACCCGTGCTTCAGGCTACCCAACGACGCGGCGATGCACCCAGACGCGAGCGTCCAGGTGTCGCCCGTGGAGGGCGGGAGCGTGGTGGTCATGGCGGCGACAGGCGTGTCATTCCTGGAGATCTACGCGGACGGGGAAGACGTGTGCCGCGCGTGGGTCGAGTATCCCGTGGAGAACGGGTCGCCCCGGAGGCAGGTCGTCCTCACGGAACAGGAGTTGCGGGCACAGATGCAGTCGGCGAAGCGGGGGCTCAGGCTGCGGGTGGTCATACGGTCGTACGGCGGCGGGAGGGCGGAGATTCCGGATTTCAAGAGGCTGTGCTCGAAGGAGTCGTCGTTCAAGTTGGGGAGTGGGAAGGTGGCGTACCGCGGACAGATGGTGACGGGGACGGGGCTGAGAGATGCGACTGCCGAGGCGGCGGGCAAGAAGGCGTCCGAAGTCGTCTTTATCGGTGCGATGAAACAACACAACAGAGTCCTCTCGCGGGTGGTGATACATCATGACGAGGCGCTGGCCGGGCTAGAGTTCGTGTACGAGGATGGTTCTCGCGATGTGCTCGGGAAGACCGGGGACAGGTCTGGGGCTGATACGTTTGAACTGGGTAAGTGCAAGCTCGCAAGCCCACCATGCGCCCACTGATAGAACCAGAAAACTGACTCAGGTACACTTACATAGATATCCGACGCGGGGAGTACCTGACGGGGTTCCACGTTAAAGTCGGCGACTTCATCGAGGCGGTACAGTTCCTAACGAGTGTGGGGAGGAAGTCGACCATGTACGGCACGAGTCGGTGCGGATCATCGTAAGTACTCTATGGGGAGAGTCAACGAGAAACCCGGCTGCACATGAATCACAGGCACTGACGAACGATGGACACAGGCATACACTTATACCACCAAAAGGATACAACGTGGTAGGCGTGTCTGGGACATGCAGCGAGCACATTGACGGGTTCGCACTCGTTGTCTCGCAGTGAGAGAGGCACCCGAATCGACGGCACCAAATTCCTGATTTCTGGTTTGCAATATACATACATGTTAGGCATCAGGCGGGGAGGTAGGATAGAATTCTAGACGGCAGCTCTTTCAGGACTTAGGGGCTTTTACTGGATCGGAAGTAATAGGGTGCGGCAAGGAGGGCCGGCTGGTAAGTGTCGAATGCGACCGCCGGCGGTGGTCACGGTCATACATGCAAAATATTGTTTGGAGTTTATGGCGCAGAGCAGCATGTGAGGTCTCAATGGTACGAGTTATAGACACACGTCGCGTTCAAGTTGGCATCAACTGGGCAGCAATCCATTTGATGGTTGCAGTCTCTTCAACACAGTTGACCAGGCTTCATTAGGCTTTGCGTGGTGAAAGAGTCCCAGTACAGCCAGGCCAAACAATGTGGAAGGGTTGCCCTAGCTAATCGCGTACTCAAAACTTATAAGAGGATGTCATCAACCTGTGTGACAGGAACCGGTTGCACCACCGCCTGATTGTTTCTGACGTCAGATTTGGAGTCGGGGATACTCGGGCAGTCATTGTTAATCCTCGCCCCATTCGTATGGGAAACCTTGAGCTGTGGAGTAGGTACATGTACTTCATCGCCTCAGCCGACCGCAGCAAAAGCAATTTGGAATCCAGAGCAATTGATTGATTGGCATTGGGATATTATCCGATTACTCTGGCCCGACCTCCTGAAGCAACTGCTAAGCTAGTTGTCAATGAGAAGGGCGGAACAATAAGGTAGCCTAGTGACGAAGGAACATTGCTTGATTCAATGTCTGGTGTCATTTGGCAACAATTCATCATGATCAAATGTTCCTCGAGTGAATCGAATCCATGTCCCACTTATTAGTGGACAGCTGCCAGAGCAAAGCTGCGATGTGACGGCACCTGACGTCGCCGGACATTACGCAAGGCAGAAAATAAACTTGAAGCTTGGATCATCCCCTCCCACTGCCTCCCACCCGCACCACATGCACATGCAATATACATGTACTCTCCATTACACTAGAATACAACCCAGCACTGAACAGGAACCCTCCCGCAGAAAATTCTCAGGCGGCCGCTTCGACACATCATATCAGACACTCGGCGTTCTAAGCATCACCGTCTGTCTCACATACAAAGACAGCAATCGCAGCTAGCAGAACGGAGATAGGCATACAGTGACCACAATCTAGAGCCTGACTGCCAAGATTCTCAACGATCCTATCCACATCAGCCGTCATCATATCAGTTTCGCCCTTTGCCCTACCCGCCTCCCACCTCGAAGCAGAACCTCCAGGCCCTCACCACCAGCGATCGGAGTCCTCGTGAAATGTTGAGACGGTCAGGCGCCATGGCGAACAGTAATGGCGCGGTCAAGGACGGCCAGTCCCTGCCAGGTACCTGCCTCTCCCTTCGCCCTCCAGCCTCGCCTCATCCCAACATGAACCCCCGTTCAAGCGGGAGGGAAGCGCCGACAGGAGACCAAGATAGGACAAAATGCCCAGGAACCTTGCTGACCAGCGGGCATGTTGATGTATAGTATCCGACAAACAGAAGCTACTATTATCCGCCGACGTGGGCCACTTCTCGCTCATTCGCGCCATGCACCTCGCCGATGCCATTACCCTCCTAAACGGTACGCTTCCTTCCCTCCTCATGACAAACTGCTCGGGAACGCGTAGCGCGGCATCGGTCCGGACGCTGTCTGGCCCCCCCCTCAAGTGAACGAAGGGGGCGGGCCATGTTCACGAGATTTTCCCAGCTAACGTTGACGTTCCCTTGCAACCCAGGCCTCTGCGGCGTTCTCTCCGTTATCACCACGATACATTACTGCCTTGGTGATCCCTCAGACACCTCCCTTCTCTACATCGCGCTTATCTTCCTCCCCTTCGGCCTCTTCTTCGACTTCATGGACGGTCGAGTTGCGAGGTGGCGCAAGAAGTCCAGCATGATGGGCCAGGAACTCGACTCACTCGCCGACCTGGTGAGTACCTACTCCATCCTTTAACCCTTTCCACTGTCTATCTCACCTCCGGCCACCTCTGAAGTTTACAATTTATCTTTCCCCTCCAAAAACTACACACGACTGCCATTGTGCAAGACAACAGGCGCGGAGACAGACTGACCTAATTGAACTTCTGGGAATAGATCTCCTTCGGCGTAGCCCCCGCCTCGGTAGCCACGGCCCTCGGCCTGCGAACCCGCCTCGACGCCCTCCTCCTCTCTTTTTTCGTCCTCTGCGGCCTCGTGCGCCTGGCCCGCTTCAACGTCACCGCCCAGGTCCTCCCTAAGGACGCCACTGGGAAGAGCAAGTACTTCGAGGGCACCCCGATCCCCACCACCCTCGCGCTCGACGCCGTCATGGCCTACTGGATCTCCCAGGGCCGCATCCTGGCGGATGTGCCGCTCGGCGTGTGGGGCGAGGGCACGTGGTGGGAGGTGCACCCGGTCGTCGCTATGTTTGTCGTCCATGGGATCTGCATGACGAGTCGGACGATCAAGATACCGAAGCCTTGAAGAGCCCGCGCGCGCGCTCGTGTGCTACCCCTTGTCGGGAAAGGGGGTGCGGTTCAGGGGAAGCCCAGGTGTACTGAAAGAGTTGGGGAAGAGGTGGGGGAGAGGGGCTAGAGACGGGACGTTGTGTTTAGCTTGGGAGTGGCGCTGCAAGCAGATCGATATGGTGACGGTGGAATGTTAGCGGGAGGCTCTCTAAATTGTTTCAAATACTCACTTGCTTGTTTTAGACGAGATGACAATCTCCTGGAAACGAATGGACAGCGAACAAATCAGCGAACCTCATGAACATGTTCCCGTTGCCATACTGTGATAAGCTATTGAGAGCAGATTACGCAAACCGCATCGCTTTACCATACGATATGGAATCCTGGACCTCATGAACGGGCAAGTGGTCTCTAATTGGGTTCGCATCTCGTTTACGGAATATTTTTTCATTCACATCAAGTTATGCGTCTTTTTGTCCGTGGGCCTCTCTTAGAAAGCAGTAACGTTTACTTCCGCTTCTCGCTACCAACTACTCCTTCTCGGCCTCCTTCTTCGTAGCGGGGAACGGGTTGTACATGCCCTTGTCCTGCTGGAGCTTGACGAGCTTCTCGATCGCTTCGTCAAGGGAGACGGGCTTGCCGCGATCCTGCGTGGAGGTATCGTCCCTGTAGCGCACATTCACCTGCCTTCCACGCATCTCCTCGTCGCCAACAACTGTGCGAGGCGCCACGGGTTAGTACACACTACATATGCACAGATAGAGTGTGACAATTACGGAATGGCGGGGAGAGCGAACGTACCAAAGACAAAGTTATACTGCGCTAGCTGGGCTGAGCGGATCTTCTTCTGGAGCGTGTTGCCGCTGGTGTCGACGTCAACGTACATCTTGTGCTGGTGGAAGATGGAGCGAACCTCCTCGGCGTAGTCAAAGAAGCCCTTTCCAACAGGAATGACCATCTGGGAGACATTAGGTTAGCTCAAACGTCTCTCCACAGACGACGAAAGGGAGGTAAGCTCGCGAGAGTTGCCAGCATCAGGGGACGTACAATCTGCCTAGGCGACAGCCAGAAAGGCCACTTCCCACCAAAGTGCTCGCACAGGATACCCGTGAACCGCTCGATACTTCCCGCCATCGCCCTGTGGATCATAACAGGCCGGGCACAGCCGGGAGTAAGCGGCTTCATGTGCTTTTCGCGGCTATACTCCTTGGGCTTCTCTCCGTCGGCCTTCTCAACCTCTGGCTCGGGCGCGGGCGCAGGCGCAGGCTTCCCCTTGGGAGCATCATCCTTGTCTTTGGCCTTGGCGACAGGCGCCTCGCCCACCATGTACTCCAAGTTGAACGATTGGGGGTTCATGAAGTCCAACTGGAACGTGGCTACCTGCCACTCACGCCGCAGCGAGTCGAGTACCTTCACGTCGATCTTGGGTCCATAGAAGGCTCCATCGCCCTCATTGAGCTCCCAGGCGACCTTAGACTTCGTGGCCAGGTCGTCAAGTGACTCCTTCAGCATAGTCTCTGCGCGATCCCAAGTCTCGACATCACCCAGGAATTTGTCCGGCCGGGTGCTGAGCTTGAGCTTAAACGTGAAGCCAAGCAGCCCATACATCTCCGCGAGGAAGTCGAAGAGACCGTCCATCTCTGTCTTGATCTGATCCTCGCGGCAGAAGATGTGGGCTAGTCATTGTTAGTTGAGGGCCGGCTTGTAGGAACGCATCTTCGACTTACCGTCATCTTGTTGGAACCTCCTCACTCTTGTGAGGCCTGACAAGGCTCCACTGGCTTCGTTGCGATGCAGCACGCCAAAGTCGGCATACCGGACGGGTAGTTCTCGATGGCTTCGCTCGCGATGACCGAACACTTAGGCTAGGTGTCAGCGATGGAGTTCCCGTCAGATCATAGAAGGAGAGGTCGTACTGAGGCAGTGACCGGGGCAGTTCATGGGCTTGAGAGCAAACTGTGTTTTATCGACGTCGATGACAAACTACAAAATGTCCATGTTAGTGGAAAGGCCGACCATTTTGAGGTAAGCAACATTGGCCATACCATGTCGTCCTTATAGTAATCCCAGTGGCCCGATTGTTTCCAGAGGTCTGCGTTGTACATGCTAATACAAGTTAGCACACAAGCTGTCAAAGGGAGCGATGACGGGAGAGTGGATAATTCTATCATACTTTGGGGTAAGAACCTCCTCATATCCCCGCTTCCAATACTGCTCCTTAATATAACTTTGGAGCGTGTTGTAGATGCGGGAGCCGTGGGGTAGCCAGAAGGCACTTCCGGGAGAGAGGGGGTGGAAGAAGAAGAGCTCCTGATCCTGACCGATTCTCCTGTGATCACGCTTCGCAGCCTCCTCGAGGAACTGTGCACGGAAGTCAGTATTCATAAGGCCCACAAAGCCCACCTCTATCAAACCAGCCTACCTTTTTGTGCTCCGCCATCCGTTTCTTGTCGGCTGCGGGCCTATTAGTTTTGGTCAGGATGAAACTGCGGGCTGATCCAAATAGACTTACGGAAGCTGATGCCATAGAGTCTCTGGAGCGAATCGTTCTCTTGATTCCCGAGCTGCCGGCTGTTAGTATATGGGAAAGCATGTGATTCCGCGGATCGTAAAGGCACGCACGAAGTAAGAAGCGCTGTTCTTCAGGATGGAGAAAGCCTCGATGCGGCCAGTGTCGGGGACGTGAGGACCACGGCAGAGGTCAATCAGGGGGCCGTTTCGGTAGACAGTAGTGTACTATTGTCTCGTTAGCCGCAGCACAGTCTGGGTTGGTGCTATTATAGGAAAAGAGCACCTACGGTGCCGTCTGGGATCTTGTCCTTGATGATGTGCTGCTTGTACTTGTTGTAGTCGAACTATCGATTGGTTAGCCATATCACTGCCATCTGCCCTCACGATCCACATGCGTACCATCTCTAGAAGGTCCTCTTTTGACAGCTCCAACCTCTCAAACTTCTGCTTCTCCTTGACAATGGAGCTGACAAGAGTCTCGATCGGCTTCCAATCAGACTCGTGAATAGCAGCGTTATCAGGAAGCGCCATCTCGTAGTAGAACCCGGACTCGATTGGGGGACCGATACACAGAGAGCAGCCGAAGCGTCTCTCGCAGGCTTCGCCGAGGATGTGCGCACTCGAGTGCCAGAAGACCATCTGGCCCTGCTCATCATCAAAGGTCAACAGCTCGAGCTTGCAGCTGTCCTCGAGCGGCCTCTCAAGGTCCCAGAGCTTGTTCGGGTCGCCATCAAGCCTCGCGACGACGGTGCGCTTGTACAGGCTGTTCGAAATGCCCTTTGCGATCTCGGCCGGGGTAGTCTCCCATGCGGTGCCCCTAGCAGAAGCCCAAGACGTCAGCACTGGCGCGTTCATTAAGGAACCGAGAAGTAATGCGTGGTGTTCAGGGAGAGCTCACTCCCTAATCTTGCCATCGGGCATGGTGATGGAGATTGGGACCCGGGGCTTCTTCGCGATCTCCTCATCGTATTTCTTCTTGAGACGCTCGAAACTATGAGAGCAATGGGCATTAGTATGGCAACCAGCAAGAGACTTACTAGCCAGAGTAGGAGGACTTACAGTTCGACTCGGCGCTGGAGAAACTCGGGAGGAGGGCTCAACTCGAGAGCGCGCCCCGAGGTGTCGGCGGCCGCCCCCTTCTTCTCCTTCTTCTCCTTCTTCCCCCCACCGCCAAGGGCGACCTTTTTGACGCCCTCAGCGACTGTATCGATTGCCGACGACATGGTTTCGTTCAATTGGGTGATAGGATCAGATAGTTATGACCTGTCTCTTTCTTTTTTTTTCTTTCCGCGGCCGAAGTCGATGTTTCGAAGTGGTCCGTAGCGGGGCAGAAGGGTCGAAGTTGAAAGTTGAGGATCCACACCTTTGGGTGTCAAGTACCCCGCCAACGCACGACACTGAAGGCCCCTCGAAGGTCCGCGCCCAACAGCACTTTGAGCTTTATCTCGTACAATTACTAGATTGTCGCCCTACAGAGTAATTCTCATCTCTCGCAGCGAATAGTCGCAAATGCATTATCCAGGCTTCACCGGGGGCCTTGCCAGTCACTTATAGGCACCTCGGTGCTCACCACCATCCGACGTGACTCACTCATGGCTACATGTACCTTAGTACCTTACACTGTAGGCATTGGAGGGTGCCCCGCGAGGGGCCCAAGGACGACACTGGAGGCCCTTCCTTAGTCAGCGGCACAGTGGTCCGTCACTTCCAGTATCGTGGTATATATGCTACAGACAGGATTACGGGTCCGATGCTCCCCGCGATTCAGTATACTGGGGTTGTCTCTTCGAGATGGCTTACGGATCGTGTATTGCCATTCAAGTATAATCTTACAAGTGTTCTGTACGGGAGCACCCCGATGTCCTGCCACACACCGAGAAGTGCGAAGTCGGTGGGGCAGACACCGAGCCCGGCGCCTCTTTTTTCCGATCCGATAAATTTTGACCAATCAACAGTCTTCAATCGTTCGTAGCTTTGCACTTTTTCCAAGGCGTCGAAAAATTTAAAGATTCAAACCGTCTGGGGTTGCTTAAACTCGCCAACCTCCCCGACGACCCGCGAGCTGCCAGCGACAATCTACGTATCCGCCAATCCTCGAACGACTCGTCTCTACGTATCCAGTTCTACGATACTTGTATTTCCATATATTCTCATTCACCAGCGCAAATGTCGTTTCGAGGAGCGCCTAGGGGCCGTGGTGGTCCCCGCGGTGGAGGTATGCTTCTCCCTGCCCAGTCCACCGCCTTATATCTTCGACCTTGAATTTCCATGCCCCAGCCCGCATGTCACATGTTGCGTCGTAGCGCAAAAAGAAAAGAAAATGGGGGAAGGATAACAAACACAGCAAGTTGCTAACATAAACCCTTCTTGGGACAGGCCGTGGCGGCTTCCAACGAGACATGGGCCCCCCCGCGACCGTCGTTGAGATGGGCAAGTTCATGCACCCCTGCGAGGGCGAGATGGTCTGCGAGTCCATCAACCCCAAGATCCCCCAGTTCAACGCCCAGATCTTCCTCGAGAACAAGACCCCCGTCGGCAAGGTCGACGAAGTCCTCGGCCCCATCAACCAGGTCTTCTTCACCATCAAGCCCTCCGAGGGCATCCAGGCCGGCTCCTTCAAGGAGGGCGACAAGTTCTACATCTCCGGCGAGAAGCTCCTCCCCTTCGAGCGCTTCATGCCCAAACCCAAGCCCGCCTTCGGCGCGCCCAAGGTCAAGAAGGGCGGGAGGGGTGGTGGCGCCGGCGGCCGGGGGGGTGTGAGGGGTGGCAGGGGCGGCAGGGGCGGCTTCGGAGGTGGTAGGGGTGGTGGTGGCAGGGGAGGTGGTGGCTTCTCAAGGGGCGGCGGCCGTGGCGGCGGTGGCCG
>JAXQGT010000514.1:0-11065 GCA_037040375.1 Basipetospora sp. M8501
AACTAACTCTCACAGATATCCTCCTCTATTGAAAGCCGTACACCCAGCCTGTTAAATGAACCAGAATGGAAAACTATCCCCTGGAAGAACACTCTAAAGACGGCAAAGGACCTCCTCGGTGATATATTCGCCGAGATACCGGGGCTCCTCAGCGAGCTGGACGCCATGCGGGCCACGGCCGACTCCGCGACGCGGGAGCTGCTAAGAGAACTGCTCATCTCCAAATGCTGGTCTCTTGAGGAAGACTGGCTGCACTGGGGCCGGGTAAGCGCGCCGAAGACGTCGCCCGTGGTGTCAGCGGATACTATGCAGCCGGAGCAGATCTTCAATCACTTAGTCTCGGCGCAGATCATGGCGAGTTACTATGCCATCGGCATATTCATTTACTCGACGCAACGGCTGGCCATGGGGACCCACCCCGTCATTGGAGGCGACACCGGTCTCTCGGCCCCGCGAATGTTGTGTCGGAAGATATTAGACACCATTCCCACGTTTTTGAACAGGTATGCGGGATCGTTTGGCGTGCATGGTGCAATTTTCCCGTCTATCATTCTCATCACCTACCTAACCGAGGTGGATGAGGGTATCCCTCCGCATGAGATTGCCGCGCTTTATAAACTGTTTGCGCAGGGGAAGAATGGTCGGACGATCCAGCACTTTGTGGATACGATGCTGGGACGGCTTCGGCAAGGTTGCGTCACTATATTTCTCTGAATTGTTTACAAGGTATGCGGTAAAGTTAGATGAGCTTACTTGGTACATTTCTGTGCGGCCGCGAGATTCAAGCCTCCACGAAAGTGGGATTTTCATAACCTGCCATTCCCTTCCTTGCGTATACAACAGGACCTTGACTTAAACTGCTACCCAGGTTATCATGTCGTGTTATTTTGTTCGAGAGTAACATCATGCCGCTGTCCGCCCATATGGGACTACGTGCCGTAGCCGCTGGATGTAAAGTGCTCCCGCCAACCAAGTCAAGTTATGGATGAGTTCTCTTGGTGGACGGGGTAAAAACTTGGCTAGCGACCGAGGTCTAGATTACAAGAATGACACGCCAAAAAGCTAATTACAGTAGGTCAGATGTCGTTGTTACCTTGGACATGGCTATAACAGACTCACATGTTCAGTACATGAGTTTGGGTAGAACAAGTTGAAGACTCAGAGACACTTGCTAACCAGGCCAATATTAACATTTCAGGATGATGCGATCACCAGCCTGTAATTGACATACTCACTGTCGCCTCCCTATGCAAGCGGACTCATCGAGCCCGATCTAATCCTGTAACTGCGCAAACAAATGCAAATTCTTCTTGTCGGGATTGTTATCGATTCTCAGCGAGTCCACGCCCTTCTTCAGCCAGCAGTTCCCGCCGTGCGACCGAATAAAGCGCAAATCAACGTGGTAGTGGATCGCGCCACAGGTCACATTCCCGATATTCCCTCGCTGGTTGATCGACGCACACGCGCGGAGGCAGTCCGTGACGCGGTACGCAGCGACCGCCGCGATATTGTAGCTCCCTTCTCCGGGCGCGGAGTCGGCGCCGCAGGTCGCGCGGAAGGTGTACTCGTCACCCTGGGAATGCGGCTTTACCGTGTGAGTTGAGCCGTCGAGGTTGGGGCAGTCGAGGGGAAGGAGGCCTCTAACGGCGGGGAGTTCGATACGGCCGGGCTGAGAAGGGTCCGGTGGAGGAGAGGAGTCGTCGTCGCCGCCTTCGGATTGAGGGGGTGCTTCGTCGGATGGGCGGGTCACGCCCATTGCATTTTCGGCAGCCTTGTACCCACGCCTATCATAGACATCAGCGAATTATCTGCCGTGGATGGCTGGGCCCAGAGAGGGGAAAAAAAAAAGGAGAAAAAGGAGAGAAGCGGTGGACTTACTCGTAGGCCCTATTCACGGCTTGCGAACCTCCAATGCCGCCGCCAAGCGCGGCCGCAACCACCACAAGGACCAGAAGAACGAGGAGGATGAAGGTCGACCGTCTTAACCCAAAGATAGGCTTGCTGCCTGTAGGTTCCCTGGGCACCTCGGGTATTACGCCATTTGTCGTGCCATTTGTCGTGCCATCTGGCTTCGGGTAGAACCTTTCGACTGCCTCCGGTAGGTCGGTATAGTGTTGAGGCGCGACCTCCAGTCCGCCTTGGATCGGAGCCACAGTATTGCCATGGTCAGCGGAAGGGCTAATCGTGGCCATATCGGTGAAGAATCAGAGATCGTGGCTGGCAAGGTCTAAGGAGACGCACAAGCGATAGGGGTTGATCTATTTGGTACCTGAGCGGGTTTTAGCCATGTCAGCGGTTATTTTCCCTCTGGAGCCGAACCTGGACAGACGGCAGAGAGCAACGCATTCAAGACCGGGAACACTGCATTTCGGTGCCAAATTTGGTGTTCGCCAAGCAAAGACGTCGGATCCTTCCAATTTATCAAGGGTCGCAAAGGAGGGCTTGGTTGCGCGAGACGTGGGCGGTACCCTCGTAATACGACCCACTGCGCCCGCCGCCCTGTACCACCCCGGGTGTCCACTCGGCCAGTAACGTTCAGGCCGGGGGCACAGCCAGGTCTTCAACAGGGTCTTCTTCTTTGTTGGCGAGAGAGTGTGAGAGTCAGACTCCCTTGTAAATAACACGGCCCTTCCACGATTTTGCCAGGGCCAATCGCTATCGATGGCTGATCTCTGCAACACGGAATTCTACGTTATGTTATCTTCAGTCCACATTTTGATGTTTTAAACTCCTAAGTAGTGTTAAATCTTTTCTGCATAACGTGCTGCCACTGTGTTCTAACAGGTTCGGACGACCTGCAACACTGCGTAACGCTCGCCATCCAGCTTGATTATCCGTTCCTAACTGTTCTCAGTGGCGAGCGTCTGGAGAGAGTTGCTTGATACATCGCACTGCAGAACCAAAGCAGTCTAGCTGATCTTATTGCTCATGGCCGATACTAGTTGCTTGGCGCTTTACCAAAAGGCAAAGTCTTTATTTGCTTTGAGTCATTTCGAGTACAGAGACAACAACTGCGGGTGTGCTATAGCGTCCATAGAAGACATCTAATTGTACGATCTAGACACGAGTCGTATTCGCAAGCTTGAGGAAACCTTGCGTTTGCAACGCGTGTATTGTAGATCGCCTGTACACACGTGCTAAGCCCCTGCAACACCTATTGAACTGGCAAGAAGCCGGGCAGTGATGGTTAAGCAAAGAGACTTCTTCTTTGACTAGCGATTGTACGGAAACTAGGGAACAACGGCTGTTCATAGGTTAAGCGAGCTCGTTAGATCAAAGTACGCAACAAGCAAAGAGGCAAACTCAGCAGCAGGCTCCTTTCACCCGTGAGCTTGGCGATAGAGCCACCTCTACAGACCATGATCACTGTATTCGATGGATATGATACTTTATTGGCAACGTCCCATATAACGTAGCCCAATGAAAGACATTGTCTTGGAATAGCAAGCACGTACTCGTGGTTGGTTGGTTGCTGTGCGTTCTTCAACGAAGTCTTTACCTCACTTTCTTTCATTGACGAGGATGTTTAGGCCTGCGAAGTGCCAGAAGAAGCGGGCTATTAAATACGTTCAAGGTTTGGGTTCTGTTCTATATTGGTTTCAGCCTTTACCCTCGTTTCCTAGCTACCCAGAACTGGGCATTATATGCATTGGTTGTCAACGCCCTCTCATTGAAGTTGTACACAGACTTTAACCCTCGGATCTTAGCACCGTCTATAGTGAGAGAGCCGCAACTGCTAGACGTATCGATAAAATCAAAGCCCATAGCCTCCGCAACGGCAACTATCTCTTCTAGCGAAAGTTGCACAAAGGGGCCGGTCCCATACAACAGCGGTCCCATGTTGATCCAGTAACCGCCCGGAGGGAGAAGCTTGTGTATCGTGTCAAGGTAAGCCATGAGGTTCCTGGCCGTGTCGATGAAGAAGTGCGTCACGATGGCGTCAAAAGACTCGGGCTTGTAGTGTCCTTGGAACGCTGTGGTGAAGTCTCCTTCAACCAGAAGTACGGCGCTCGCACCGAACTCTCTGTCGGGGAATGATATTCGGCGCATCATGTCGTCGTTCGAGACGTGGTGAGACCAGTTATCAACGAAAGGGTAGACATGGTGAGTGTTAATTCCTGCCTGGGCGCTCTCCTCAAGGAAGCGATACACGATGTTCATGTGCATTGACCACTCATTAACTGTGACCTCAAATCCTATGTAGCCGCCAGTCAGTTCCAGTGTTGATTGTGTTGTACAAATGCGTCATTGACAACTTACCGCCCAGAGCCGATACCTCGTGTCCGAGGCGACCGAGTCCTGAACCGGGGAGAAGGACCCTTCTCCGACTCTCTCCATCCATTCTGTCCGGGAATAGGGCATCAATGGTCTCCAACAAGCAAGGGAACGCATCATTCCGTTCTCCGGCACCATCAGCGGACCAGTCACGAACGATATGCTTTAACGCTTGGGAAACGCTAATTTTGTCGGCAAGCCTCTTGTTCTGTTCCGCATTCTTGGCATGTTCGTCGAGCTCGCGTCGCTCAATGCCGTAGAATCTGAGCGCGCTGTCGACAACCTGGCGGCAAAATTGTTGATTGTCGCGGAGCGATTGTTCCACACGATCAAATTTGTCGGAATATTGAATAGTGTCTTCCAGGAGCTACAAAAGACGACGGTGTGTCAGAGATATGGGAGCCAGAACCTTCGAAGCTAATATAAATGTCTGAAAGTCACCTTCTTGTGTTGTCGAGAGACTCCGTTGTAGAGCTTTTTCCACTTCCTCACATCCTCCATGTGCCTGTCGTAGTATCTGCTGAAGGCGTACATGGCATCCAGAAGCCGGTGCCTTGGATGACTAGGGCCCCAGCTCCCATGATTCCGATTCATCCGCTGTAGTAACTCATCTCTCTCCTGCTTATGTCGCTGGATCTCGTCCGGGCCCGCGATATCGTGTACGGTTGTTAAGAAGATTTCGAAGACTTCATGCGGTTTCTCCTGTGAGACGTTCATTAGCTGATATCTTTGCCTTCTCATCCACGACGGAGACTACCATACAATTACAGTCTGGGCAAGCGTATCGGCGTATGGGGGAGGGTCTGCAGCGCCATTGCTCTCATCCGATCTTCCCCAAGCAGAGTAGAAGAGCAGAGGCACTACGGAAAGAAGAAGGTGAAAGCGCATCGGACAGGCCGTCTATGGAGGTAAGTAAGCATCCAGGGGAGCTCCAAAGTACGATGAGGTTTAATGCACTTTTAATAAGACCCACCGATTCCTGTATTTTAATAGAGAGATGTTCTCTGCGCCTGTTCGAGCCGAGAGGTGGTACCCGGTTGCAAGCGATTACTGAGCATGCAACAGGCCCGACCCCGAGGAGACAGGATGTACCCTCTGCGCCCTCCCCTGTGTGAGAAAACTCATTATAATTCTTGTACCATTATGTCACAATTTCTTAGCTATCGCTACGATCCCACACCATCACCCGCGTGGTGCCCACGGGCCCCTATTTTGGGAAAGCTGGGATCGTGGTGGGTGGGGAATTTAAGGACCCGGATGGTTCAGATGAGTCCCTTGATGGCTCCTCCCCCACCAACCCTGATGGGCCGCACCAAGCAGGATCTGTCTCCAGCACCCGTGAATCATCCCCCCACGCCGTAGAAGTTGTGGATATTACCTGGTAAAGGGGGGAAATTGATCAAAACCGGTTGGGTGACTGGAAAGAAATCCTGCAGATGATGGAATGAGTGGGGATATGTGCTCTCTTTCCCGACAGACTGGGATCAACTGTGCAAACAACTTCGCTACCACCGTCCTGTGAACTGCCAACTCGCGGTGGCTTTCCGACGTAGCGTCGGACAAACCACCTTTTTGGCCAACGAAAACTAGCGCATTAGTGTAAATTGCGAGCCCGTCCCGTCATTATACCATGCATGCAAGCCGGGCAAGTATCACACTTTGGATGGCATACTCGCTTAGGTGGTGCAGATACCCTTTGGGTATATAACCATAGAGCAGGTTTCCCCTCCCACGCCACGAAACTCATGTTCCAGCTTTCTTCATCTCATTACATCCACTCGTTAGTAGTCCGCGAAACATTCGTGTTCATTCGTTCAACCTCGACATCAGTCAAGATGAAGCTGTCCTCGACGTTCCTTTTCCTCGGCGTGCTCCAGGCCGCCATCGCCCAAAGTCTTGCCCCCTCGCCCACAGAGTCCATCGGCTGCGAGCCCCACGGCGACCACTGGTGAGTTCAAATCCCCTCTTAGTCTAGCTGAAACCCGTCTTTAAGAAGCGTTGGTACTAACCCAAATCCGCAGGCACTGCGAAGCTGCTCGCCCTACTGACGATGCTGCTCCTGCACCTGTCGAGCCCGTTGAGACAGACGATACCACCACGGCGCCCGAGGCTCCTGCCGAGACCGACCACGCGCACGAGGACGGTGACCACGCCGACGACGAACATGATGATCATGAGGATGAGGCCGACGAGTCTGCCGATCCCGGCCCGTCGCCCACGGAATCCGTCGGCTGCGAACCCCACGGTGACCACTGGCACTGCGAGGGCCCCGCCGAGACTGGCGCCACGGCGGAACCTTCCAGCACGGATGATGCCGAGGAGGCTGGCGCGTCCGACTTTGCGGAAGCCGGTGCCGGGACCCTGGTGTTGAACCTCGGTGCTGTTGCCGCCGCCGCCGCCTTTGCCTTCGCCTAAAGTTGCACCATTTTAATGTTCGGCTTAATGGGGGGTTTCTGAGCCCACGTCGCTATCATTCTGTTGTCAGTGTATTAATAGAACTTAAATACCAGGAGGCTGATATGACTAGTAAGGCTCGGATTCGGGTATCTACTGGTCAATGTGACGAACTGTGTTGCACTGACGCAGCCAGTGAGTGCCCAAGCCGCACTACATGGTCAATCAAGATGGTGGAGATGGCCACGCTGGTGGCGTCGGTTGGCTTGTGTAACTGAGGACCCCATCTTGTCCCAGGTATTGGCCCAGCTTCTTGTCTGGTCGAGCGGGTTCGCCGAGTGTCCTATTTACAGTCCTTCTCTGATGTGATTTGCGGTTACGTGAAGTAGACTTATGCACGTCGCCAGAGGCGATCTCCGATCCGCAAAGCTACCTCCGCTTGACGGGCTTTAATTGGGCAAAGTCAGGGAGTTTATGCTGGTCCTCAGCTCGTCTTGCACCAAGGTGCGTCGGGCGCCGTTGCTACTCAGGCACTAATCGCCAATCTCCATATACCTTGGCTTCTGCAGAGGATCGAGCTACACTACTAACCAGAGCCCCGTAGGCTTTAGCGAGACTTATAAACCTCTTCAGTCTCTTCCCTGAGCACGCAAGAAGGTATTACATGTGGTCCGTGCCCCATACGAATTACCCCACCACGAGCAAACAAACTTAACCCCGCATCAAACCCCTCACTGCTCAACTGAGACCCCGGTTCCAACAGACCAGACGCTTGTTTCTTCCTGTCGCCGACGCAACCCTATAAAATCACAATTGAAAATCCCCCTCATCAACTTACCGCAACCATGTCTTCCGGCGGCCTTCCCGACGTGTTGATGAAGAAGGTGGACGAGTACGTCGACTCGCTCGCCCCCCAGATACAACCCCGCATCACTGCCGAACTGGAGACCTTTCAGCGAAAGACCATTGACTCCCTCGAAGCCCAAGTTGTCGACGCGTTCCGCTCCCTGTTCAAAAAGGACGGTGGTAATAGTGGCGGCGGCAACTCGCGGGAGCTCAACGACGCGGCCCCGGACGCCTACGGCAGTCTGTCCCTGCCCTTCGCCAACGAGATTGCCGGGTTGACGCGCAGCTTCGGCAAGATTGCTGACGAAGCCGGGGATGACCTGCGCGACATTTTCGACCTCACCGAGGGCAGTGGTGGTGGTGGTGGTGGGAGTCAGACCCGCTCTAGGGGGGCGCCTGAGCGTGGCGACTCGTCCAGCGGGGCCAGGGGATTTCTCTCCGCGGCCATCAGTGTCGTCCAGGATCACCTGGATGGAGACAACAAGGGATCCTCGGGGGCAGGAGGCCAAGGATTCCAGCTCGACGGCCTCCTAGGGGTGATCAGCAACACTGTCAAGGATGCCTCGCGGAACCCGGAGGAAAAGGCCCGTCTCATCAGCCCCGAGATCAAAGAGCAGGTTGGCGCGAAACTCAAGGAGCAGCACGAGTCAATCGCGGAGCAGTTCACCCGCATCGCGCTCGACCACATCAAGCGCTGGCTCCGTGTGAATACGAGCACGCGGGACCTCGGCGATGGCGTGAAGGGCGAGATCGAAGACCAGGTGAAAGATCTAGTCAAGGGCCTCGGCAGCCTGCTCGGTGGCAAGAAGACATCCAACGAAGGAAGCACGAGGAGCATCGGTCATGAAGGCGACCGGTCCCGTGCCGGCGGCGGTGGCGGCGGCGACGACGATGAGAGCGGAGGCTTCTCCAGCATCATCAGCGACAAGCTCAGCACAGGACTCGCCAAGGTCCATCGCGAGGTGCGCATCGAGTTCCGCAAGATTCTCGGCGAGATTGAGAAGCAGCTCTTCGAGCTCCTGCCCGACCAATTCCAGCGCCCGCTCGAGAAGATCCTCGGCGGCAACCCGTTCGACGCGGAGCTCGACCGCGACGCGAAGTCTCGAGGACATCAGCAGGCTGACCGGGGGTTCGGGGATGACATCAAGGCGAAGCTGCTGGACAAGATCCGTGACCTCGTGCGCAAGGTGCAGGAGACGCTGCGAGAGAGCATCCTGGGCGTGGTGAACGGCGGGCATCGCAAGTTCGAGCGGCAGAGCTGGGTATTTGTGCAGGGTATCGTGGAGCAGAAGGTGCAGAAGTACCTGCCCAAGGTGAAGATCTCTGTGCCCGACGATATCGGGAACGAGGGTGTTAGTGTCGGGGCGCCGACTGCGGGTTCTCAGCTGGGCGGGGGCAAGAAGACATCGGGTGCCCCGCAGGGACAAGGCCGTCCCTCGTCTCCGAAGCATCAGGACCACCGTCCCCAGCACCATGACCGACCCCAGCATCAGGACCGCCCTCCACGTCAAGATGACTACCGTCCCCAGCAACACGATCGTCCCCAGCGAGACGACGATTACCGACCTCACCAGAACCAGGGACGCCCCCAACGGCAGGACGATTACCCGCCCTCGAAGCACCAAGGACCCCAGTCCCAGGGCCTCCAGGAATACCAGAACTCGCAGTACAAGGACCACACACGACCGCAGCAGGACCAGGGCTACCAACCCCAGCAGCAATCCAGCCGCCCCGAGCGACGCGATGAGTACCGGCCGCAGAGCCACCAAGAACAGCATCCCCAGGACGTCCACGGCTACCAGAGCCAGCAGTACAAGGACTACAGTCGGCCCCAGCAGGAGCAGGGCTACCAACGGGACGAGTATCGGGATGACCGGCCCCAGCACCACCAGTCTCGCCGAGACGACCGAGATGATCGGTACGATTCCCAGCAGAGTCATTCTCAATACCAGTCCAGCCAGTCTCAGGGCTACAGGCAAGATGACAACCGTCGAGACAATGATCGGTATGGGCAGAATCCGAGGTATTGAACGTACAGTCGAAGAGTCTGCATACCGGACCAGGCGATGGTATTGTGGGAGAGTAAGCTGAACGTCACGAGGGATGAAAATAGCAATCATGTTTCTATCATGTCTGGTGAGGTCAAATTGTGAAGCGAAAGAGCGAGGGATGGGTATTGTATATTAGGTATTAGTATGGGGGTGTCATATATATACAATCATTGCTTGTGGGTATAAATGGGTATCAGCCCTCTTCTAGGGCATACAAAAGGAAAAAGGCGAACGTATTCAGCTGTACTGAGAGTGATGGAGCCCTATGCCGTGGGGAATAAGCTCCACCATCCAGTGACTGGGCGCCTTATGTGACGTGGTGCGTCACGGTAGTCGTCGTCTTGATACCGCCCTCGACAAGCGCCCACTCGTCCGACGTCCTCTCCGGTCTCCGCCCACCCACGATCAGCGAATCACGTTTCCGCCCGCCGCTGACAGACACGCTGTACGAAGCCTGGCCGGGCACTTTCCTTTCCGGCACCGCGAGCTCAAGGTCCACGCCCGCCCCCGCGGGCCTGTCTAAACTCGGGCTGTGCGCCTCTGCGCTGCTGGTATTGATGGTCACGAAGCTCTTCCTGTTGCTCACATGGCTCTTCCCAGGGTAGTCAACCCCGTAGCTGAGCCGCTCGAGGCTTCGCTGGCTGGTGGTGCCGAATATGCGAGGCATGACGCGAGCGAGGATGGGGCGGAGGGTGGGGAGGCAGGCGGCAAGGATGGCTGTGCAGACCTCCAGGAAAGACCAGTACGCCGCCTCGACGTTGTCCCAGTTGGGATCAGTGGTGCGGGCGGCGACTTGGAGGGTGCGGATGCGGATGACGGAGATGATACACGTGCTGTTCGGGGGGGTCGGTGTGTCAGTGGGATTTTCTTCGCCTGTCCAAAAGAGATTGTAGAGGGGGTGTGACGACTTACAATAATCCGAGGCCAAAGACTAGGCACAGGGTGTATTTTTGCTTCCGCGGCAGCTGGAGAGACCGGATGACGGGCAGGGGCATGAGGAAGATGGTAAAGTCGGTAAAGATGTTGACGCCCGCCATGACGTACCATATTACCAGGGAGTCGAGGCACCGGCCCTCGATGCTATGATCCCAAAAGGCCGCGACGGGGATGCAGACGAGTGTGAGCAGGAACGAGAGTGTGACTGCCCAGGCGGACAGGAAGGCGATGCCGCAGCTGGTAACGCGCTGCATGAGCGTCACGGCGAAAATACGCCGGTACTGGAGAAGGATGGAGATCTTGACGAGGCACATGGCGACATTGTACATGACGATGGAGCTGTAGAACGACTGCAGACGTGGGCGGTTAGATCGGAACGTGCAGTTTGATGTCCTTGGTAGGTCTCAACTCTTACCTTCATGTAGGGAATATAGTGCTCCTCGGGCTGCACCCACGTATGTTGACCCAGCCCATATTTCACCTCTAGATTCCATGCGGTATTAGCATACGAGCTCGGGAAGGAGATGCGAAGCCCGACATACCGAGGCCGATGGCAACGGCGG
>JAXQGT010000515.1:0-11028 GCA_037040375.1 Basipetospora sp. M8501
GGGGGCTAATCAATGCGCTGGAAGTCAACGCACCCCCTCCTTTCTGCATCGTCTCAACTATAAACACACTCTTCAGCACACCGATTCACAATGATGACCCCCCTTATTGTTTCCCCCCAGGGTCGCTTCCTCTCGGCCTCAAGTACCGGTACATGGATTTGGGCTTCGTCCTACTGGATATACTTCATTTCGACCCATCCCTGCCCCCCCTTCTCTCTCTCCCACCCCACCCACCTCCACCCGCCTGCTTCTGTACGGGGTGGAGTTTTCCTGCTGGTATTCCCTATCCCGATGGAAATCCACGCGGAATTCGGAAGAGAGCGCATCGCACATATTCCGGTCCCGAGCTACCGACTAAGACTAAGAACGTCCGAATGGCTTGCTTCCCTTCTCCTACATCCCAACTTTTGCTCCATTAGCCCTGTACTCTACCCTTATTGAGGGCTCGGGAGTTCTCGGTGCCCATACCGCCGAGTTGGCCTATTCTGCGACCGGTTCAGTTCTCCCCGAACTTTTGACCCCCACCGCTGCAATCCATCAGGTAGTTTCCAGTCCTGAAGCAACTGTTGCGCCTTGCGTATCTACACCTCAATTTTTTCTTTCCTGAACAGGCATTTTGTTTCCGTCAGAGACCTGAAACACTTGAGAAATGCTAACCGTGGGTGACCCTTTGCGCTCGTCACTAGGACCGTCTCTCATTACATTCACGAGGGCATTCTCAACCCGTCTCTCCTGCCCCCACTCCTGCGCACCCTCCGAGCTGCCCTCTTCCCCAACAACGCGCCGGGAAAGCCCACCCTTATCCCGCCCGCCGACGACCAGCAGCTCCTCACCCTACGTCGCAGATCAGCCGCCTCGCTCGCCTCTCTCCTCCCGCCCTGGGTTGCCGCCCTCTACTTCTGCGGCCGCCCGCCCTGGAAGTCGGCGTCACCCCAGCAGAAGCCGGCCGCCCCTCCACCGGCCTCGATATCGGCAGCTGGCAATGGCGATTCCGAAGAGAGCGATGTCGACCCCGAAGTTGTCGACGCGATCGACGACGTCATCCTGGACTTATTTGCCGACGAGTACTGTAATAAGCACCTCATGTACAGCATTTTGGACCACATCATTGTCCGCCTCATACCCGAGCTTGCGGAGAAGAGTGTTGCTGCATTGTTGAATGAACGACTAGGGGGGTTGTAAATATACTGATCTATGGCACCCCGCCTTTTTCTTGCCTCCCTCTAGTCCATGTGGATTGACACATGTATCAAGAGTAATGATAATAATAATATACCTCACTAACAACACTTTATCGCCTTTCCTCCGGGTGCCTGTGTCACTTTGTCCTTACGACGACAGCGCTGGCAGTAAGCGTAGCAAGGTGTGCCTGTAGCAAGCCAACACATAATTGAAATCTTCACTCAGGTTAAGGGCAGCAGGCATTCTCAAAGTAGTAACAGCTCGATTGGCTTTTCAAGAGAATATATTTCGTCAAGGAATCCGCACAGAAAAGAAAGAGAGAAAAAAGAAGGAAGAAAATTAGAGCACGGCGGTCGGAAAAAAAGGAAGAAAAAAAACGAATGTGCAAAGAAAATAAAAAGGAGATTCAGAAAGTGAAACTAAAAATACAGATTAGCCGCCCAATATTTTTTCCATCGTTTTTTCGATTTCTTTCTTCTCTCGAGAGATTCTTTTTTTCGATTTTCCGTCCTTTGGGCCTTCTCTTCCATCTGTTGGTCCTCGCGGGAAAGGGTTGCTTTGCTGAGAGAATTTCGTCTCTCCCTCTTTGCTATGGGCGCTTAACATAGAACCCATCCAAGTACTACCCAAACACAAGCAAAGCAACACCTTAAACAGGGCAGCAGGAAATGTTGTAGAAGATAGAAGTTTGCCGAAAGTGGACTGGTTTTCTTCTTGAAAAATCAACGAGATTGTTGATTGGGTGAGACAGAGAGAGAGAGAGAGAGAGAGAGAGAGAGCGAACAAGGAAGCGATAGAGGTAAGACCAGGACATCAGGAGCTCCCGCCTCTCCATAAGATACCTATTTTACCCTTGGCCTCCCTGGTGACTCTCTCCGAGAAAATGAAACTCGGATGGACCTCGCGGTCCGGATGATCTTGGTCAAGATCGTGTAAACCCCATTCCCATGTTGTCCCATCCCGTAAAGCCCCCCTGAGTGCCCGGACTGATCCGCCTCGCCTGAGGCTGTAGTATATCCTTACGCAGACACCTGTCTTCTCCCCCTGCCATCCACAAAACAAGCCCAACGCCGAAAGGGCGCGCGGTCAAGAGGGTGCGGAAAACAGAAACTGGTCATTTGCAAGAAAAGAAAGAAAAAATTATAGAGGAAAAAGAAATATTAGAAGACAGAAAAGGGAAAAGCCCAGATGTTGAAGTAAGGAATCATTTGTAACCAGAAAGATCCCGAGCAGGTAGTTGAATCAGTCACCCCACGATACCAATCCACAGCAAACTCCAGTATCGCCTGAACCCCGCTGACTGTGCTTCTTAAACCAAAGGCCCATTTTAGACGAATGCAATCAGGGACCTGGTTCTTGTTATAGAGAGAGTCCCAATACACCTCTTCGTAAATGCCCGGCTGGTATCGCGTGTGCCCCGCTTGTTCTAGGACGGTATGAAGAAGAGAGATCATGATGACACAAGGACATGGAGCGAACAAAAACAGGCGAATGTGGTATCTCGGGGTATTCCTATCCCGCGCGAGCGAGAAATCTCTTTGTGACGACGGTGTAGATGTCGACATCGACATATAAGAGGTGCAGAGAAATTCTGCTGCCGCCTCTACAGTTGCCACAGCGTTCGCCGTCAGGCCATCGGGGCCAGAAAGTATAACTCAAAAGAAAAATTATGCAAGGAAAAGCGGAAGGTGAAAACAGAAAATGATTGCAAATGATACTCGCATGCTGTTGCCTCCTCAGCCAGGAGGCGCGCACGAGAAGAATGGAAGATAGCGCCAGCTCGGCAACCGACCTAGCTTCAAGACTCCCCAAAGAACCGTCCAAACCTCAATTCTTCGCGAGATTGAGGCATCTCCCATGACCGTGCAATGACCGTCTGACCCTCCCCTTGATACATCATCTTCATCAAGCCAACATACTTTCCACTTTGGCTGATGTCGTTGCAGGTGCGTTACACATCTCGACCTCTCCACCCTCCGGAATTCGGCTCAACACATTCATAGAGTGTCCGGAATTGGATGGCTTCGTATGGGCCGTATACTGACGAAGTCCAACAGTTTCGAAAAAGCGGATTACTGTCATCAGATCCTTCTCATCATAACGCGAAACAGATTGTTGCACGTAGCTGAGGGCAAGATCCAGTCCTCTCCGTGCGTCCTCGAGGGTTGGTGAGTTGGAAGCAGACCCAAGTGATATGGGCGACAACATAGTACTCGTTCCCACGGTGCTGACGTTCGCTGCGAGATTCCCGTTGCTGCCGCTATGGTGAAGTTGCGGAGACGCCGAGACAATGGAATCCAGTACAAAGTGTCGTGGATCTATATCGCGAGCGGGGGACTCCAGGGCCGAAGAGGGAGCTGTTGAGGACACTGCGTACTTGGGAGTCGCCGGTTCAACGCTCGTTGTCTGCTGCGTTATGCATCCAATGTCTAGCGTTGGAAATGTCTGGCTTCTTGGCCGCTGAAAGTTCGAATCCGAAGCTCCAGAAAGGGCCCCAGTCAAGTGTCGCTGACCGGGATGCATGAATCCACCAACGTTCGAGTCGGGTGAAAAGGAGAATGGGCCCGTCGGACTCACGGCGCTCCCTGAGAAGGATGATGTTCCGGCATCTGTAAACGCACTGGAGAGAGACGTCGTGCTGTGATTATGCGAAGGTCTGTGGGCATCCGTACGAAAGCTGTACAGATCACTCAGGCTATCCTTCAACTCGTCATCACTCCTCGCTCCCGAGAGTAAGGAAGATTGCCCGGTAGGTGAGGCCGGAGAGATGGCACTCGAAGGCTGAGATCGGCCCATCGTTGGCGACGCGGCTGCCCGTTTTTTGCTGGTAAGAAGGCTGGTCTCAGACGCTCGTCTGGAAATCTTTGGCTGCTGGTTGATAGAATGCTTTTGTTTGAACTTTTCCAGCCACGATCTGCCGAGCTTCTGAATGTTCTCTCCTCCGCTGACTCCGTGGGCGAAATGCCGTGCCTTTTCCCAGATCTCTCCGTCTGTGATTTCCAAGCCGGATTGTTGGGTCTTGCGCGCCCAGGCGGCAAGGGCACGTTCGATGTCTGGCAACTTCCCCTTTGTGCGCTTGACGGGTGAGACACTCCGTTCTTCCGGATTCAGGTACTTCTCCTTTTGCCGCAGCACTTTCGATACAGTACTACAATAGACTCGACATTAGACACCAACCCTATTCGACAAATTTGGGTGACTTAAAGGCAATAAAAGCAGGCTTACCTTCGCTCTACACCGAACATGCGTCCGATGTCGAGCTGTTTTGCCGTAGGGTTCTCCTCGTGATAACGACACATGCGTCTTCGGTCATCGTCCGTCAACGTCCTTCTAGGGGTCGAAGTTGTCTGTCTGGTTGGCTTTGCAGGCGCAGGAGCTGTCGCTGGTAGTGAAACGGAAGCGGTGGGATAGGTCGCAGGGTTCGTCAACATACTCGGCCAGGTATGGGAGGAGGGCATGATGAGCATTGGTAGTTGTGGGGTTTGATGCGAATGCTCGGGTGACTGCTGCGTGTTTGTCGAATGAGGAGGTCTGTGATGTTGAGTCTGGGGCTGTATTGAAGTCGGCGTTGTGATGCGATTGAGAGGATCCTGAGTCAAACCGTTCGAGATATAGTCGCCATAATTGCTGTAGCTAGACATGTTATTCTGGCTGTAGGAGTTCACATCGACCCAGTCCCCGTTTCCGCCGTACGGGGAAGGGTCTTGGGCCGGATGAGGATCCTGGTCCATTCCCGATGTCCCAATCATCGTGTTATGCACAGTTCGAGTTTGGAAGGTGTTCCGGACTGCCAAGATACACAGAGAGGGTAGTCCCCAGAAAAAGAGCTGTGCTCTAGGGAAGACAGCGTCCGATCCCGTAGTCTAAAGGATGAGAGAATGGCGCTTGGTGTAACCGGCTCGAAAGAAATACACCTGATGTAGAGCAGCTCCCACTTCATGAGCAGCCTTTGGTAGTAAAGAAATTGGTGGGACCTCGCAACCACGGGCTGGGCTGCATAGTACTCGGGAGAGATCCAATGTTCAACGGCGCGGGTGAGTCAGTCCACAATCAGTCGCCTCCTCCAGACCGTCGACCCTCGCAGAGAGAAGGTGAGAAGGTAGTCGGTGGGACAAGTGCGGCAAGAGTTTGATTCAGGCGCTGGGGGTGGGATGGGACCGGCACGTCACCCAGCGGTGAGAGGCGGAGTACCGGTCAGCTGTAGTTGGAGTTGTCCTTGACGATGAAGGGGAGTTTTAGAGTCTTTCGAAAAGCTGTAGGCTAGCAACACAGCCATCTACTCGGTTTAGTAGAGTTTGGTTGAAGAGCGGGCAGGACGAGAGACCGGGATGCCAGCGTTTTCGCACAATGATTTGCAGTCTGAAAGTTGTTCGAAGGGGGGGGTGAATACTCTGGCAAATGGTCCTGGCTGAGGACTTGGGAGAGGAAAGACACTGCGCAGTCCCGGCTTCCTGTTTGCAAGACGCGCAAACCTCTGCTCAGGACTCGGGACTGTTCGGTCGTTTCTCAGAATAGGCGCACTGGTGAGAAGTCGGGATGTGTGGGAGGAGTTGGTACAAGACGATGCGATGTGGGAGGTATCGGCGCGAATTGGTGTTGGTGGCGGCACGTCAAGGGACTCGGAGGGGCTGCAGGTATGTTACTCCTCAGGAAGCAAACATCAAGTGCGGCGCATCTGCGTATGCTCCGAAGGAAGTCTAGACTGGCCCAGTTGGGACAGACAACGAGCTGCAAGCTGCAGAAAGCAGGCGCCTCGATGCGGAGTTGGGCCGTTGGGACGGGCGGACTCCTGTCGGAAGACTGACTGGGGACGACTGAAAGGACAATGTCGGCGGGGCTTGACCGGGTCTTTGTATGAGTACAGAGCCCAGGTAAGCACTGGGCAAGGAACAATAAAACAATGGTGGATGGAAGATCAATCAGAACGACTCCCGAGCTTCTCGCTGTTGAGGGTTAATCTATCTGGCCCTACGCAAGTGAGTGTGGGTTGCAGATGGGTCAGATAGAACCAGACAACGTGCTCGCAAGTCGGAGGAGAGGCACTTACACTGAAGTAACATATCGGAGAAACTGCATGCTATGAGCGGCGATGGGTGCGTGATATGATATACTCTGGGAAGAGTCAGTGTACAGTCGTGGCTGGAGGGTACATCTCCGTAGCGTGCTAGTGTAGCGTCCGGGGTCTGGGGCACAAAGATGGAGAAGTCGAGCTATGGATGGGCACTATCGACGCGACAACAAAAGTACGAGTACTGGTACACTCCTCACCACCGCCCTAGCCTGACGTGAGAAAGGGAAGAATCAATGGGGACTGGACTTGATAGTACCGCAGCCCTCGATCATTCTCGTTGGGAGAGGATGGAAAACCGGAGTGCGGTACAGTACCTCACCTCGCCTGGGCTTGCTCCTTCTCGTTGATTTGATTCTTCCCCTCCCACACCCACACCCCCCGCAAATGCAGGAGGAGCATCGGGTGTTCTCTTACGCCCACTGAGTAGAGTACTCATACTTGAGAGCGGGCTGACTACCTCTCCGCTTTCATGACCACCCCCCAGTTCAACTTTCAACCCGTTTTGTGCTGGAAAGGGTGGGCGTCCAGCATTTATGGGCGTAAGTGTAGCAAGCTGCACTCAATGTGGAGACTTGCGGGTTGGGGTGGGTATATGAGATGGTTAATTGGATGGGGGTTGTGCAGGGGTCCCAGTTGAGATCAGTGGAGGTCTTCCACCTTTGTATCCGTACCTTAGTGTAGTATTTCCCCCCGTCTAAGCCAGTCAGTCCTACTCGTATGTGGTGCTGGCTGCGGTCAACTTCGGACTTCGTACGAGTTCCACTAGTGATAAGTTAGTCCTCTTGTGAAGTATTGAAAGCCCACTGAATACACGACACATTTTAACGGGAAAGCGGCTCTGAGCCTCGCTCTCCATATTGATTGCTCCCAGCCCAGTCCACTTTCACCTCTGCACTAATATGTGACGATCACCCCGGCCAACTCGTGAGCTTCACGACGATGGACCCCTGCTGCAATGTGCTCGTACTCCGTTTAAGCGACCAGCTCTCCCGTGTCGCTCATATATCTTCTCCTGAAGGAGCACGCGATAAGGGGAAGGATGTCCAATCATCCAGGCTCGGAGACAAAATCGGAGGAGCTAGTGTTGGAAAGACGATGGATTGGCGACGGCTGAAGGTGGTTTGGATGGCAGTGAAGAATCCTCGCCATGCTGCGAGATATGGATCAACCACACACCAATGCTCGTGGCCTCGGCCAGTCAACTCATGGCGATGTGCATCGCCGCCGCCGCGACGACGGGGTACCGTGACCCACGGAATGGCTCACTATCACAAGGGCTTCTCATGACTTCATGTTCATTATTCCCAACTTTCCGCCAAAGAAACGTTTGTATTACGCCCCAAAATTTAGCCGAGAAAGCCGCAAGGGAAAGAAAGGGGGCGTTGAACGCGTCGGGACTGACAGGCCTCTCCTGTACAGGAAGTCTTGCGGCCTGCCATCTTCTGTAGAGGTCGAGTTGGAGGCGAATGACTTTTTGTTGAATCGAAATTTAGGGGACGCGTCCATTCGGCTTTACTTCAGTTTATGCTTGCCAGCGGAGTCTGTAACATTATTCATCAATGGCTGCACGGGGCCAAGAGCCAAGGTGCGTGTGTACTCATAGGGTAAGTGTAAGTCGTCCTCTGCTAAAAATCGCGCGCTAAAATGAAAGCGACACGTCCCTGAGCGATGTTCGGCTCCGTCTTACCTCTGGCCGAGACGGGACATCGAGATTCAACCACACACAAAGGAGCCGAGAAGGACTCGAGCTGACCTCTGGTTGATCGTCATGTCCTCTCGAGAGCTAGGCGACCGCAAGTGGTGAGGCACAGCCGTGGTCCCACGAAAAGGATCCTCCCGACAGCTCCGAAATGGCTTCTCGGCGACGTCAGGAGAACCGAAGAATATCATATTCCAGACCCTGCCAATTATTATATTGGGAAGCTTGGGACTGTGCCGTCCAATCCTTATCCATAAAATAGATAAGCTAAACTATTATAATCATATTGGTTTGGCTATCCGTTGTCGTCGGCACGGGATAGGACATGGGTGAAAAAGGCACTTCGGTAGCGTCGGGGGAATCATTGACGATCGCGGGATATATGGAGATCATGAGGCTGGCCTCGTCTAAGGGACGGGGTATCCCGCAGTGCTCCATACTTGAAGCGATCGTGCATTGCAGCTTGAACAAGGACAAGGATGAGAATCGAACCCATGCACCACCATTGATCTCAACAGTGACGACATGATCATGAGGACAGTTCACGCCTCTTCTTCTCCACCAGAACTGTCCTATCAAGCGCCAGAAGGCCAACACCAGTATCTTATTGGTTTAAATCCCACGGGCTTTTGAAAGTCCATTTGTTTAAAATACTCAAAATCAGCCCAATCACTGCAGCCTTTCACGCTGCGCCATTTGACGCTGTGAGCAGACTCGTCGACGACCAAGCTGAAGGAAAAGGGGGCAGCTTCTCTCAGCCCCCATCACCGATGAATCTACTGCGAATCCTATCCGTGTTACCTATTTGTCGCGGACATCTGAAATTGAAGCATTGCTTCGGATTATCAAATGATTGATCGCTGAGAATGGCACACCATACGAGGGTACTGTGCGGAGTGGTTCCGAATACATCAACAACCCAACTGTCACCTGCATACTCAGTAAAGATAATCTATTATTCCGTCTCTCGTATAGGCAACTTTCCCGACTCCGCCTTTTGAGACTCGACCTGGCCTGAGCGCATGTAATTCAAGTCCCCTGTCGACTCTGGGGGCGGGGGCTTGTCCACTCTTTTCCACCCCTTGGCATAAACCAGTGAGCATTGAGCATGAGGAGCAGTCCAGTAAGAGCAGGGGGTTCAGGGTCATTGACCAGGGATGGCTCCGGAGGATTGCGGTCACAAACACTGATCTTACCCCGTATCGCGGAGGAATCCCTGCCCGCATCTCATCTGAGCCTCGACACTGACACCCCAGTGCGTGGAGATCACAGACTTGTCAGCCGGATTGGACTCTTCGAGACGTTTTGAGGGAAGGGGGGGGGCTACTCTATAGTCAAAATCGGATCTATACCCCCGTGACGACCAGGTCTTTTCCCTTGCCCGCTGCGAGGTCCTTCGCCGAACAGACGCAATCACCAGTGACTGACGGGGGCCTGGCAAATTCATGTCGATCGCGAGCCGATCATAAGTAACTTTCGCGGCCGGAGCTTGGGTAAGGGTAAGTAGTGTATACGTGAAGGCCGAGAAGGCGATTCTGACAAAGATCTTCCTGCGCGCATTGTTGTGGGGGGTGAAATTCAAGACGGGCGTCCGTTTTGCAACTGACGAAAGTCTTTCACTCCACGCTGCCCTTACACTAGACCTCGGGAAATGTTGGCGAGTAGCCTTGACACTATCGAGCTTGTGTCCAAGAGAATCGTCTTGGTTGAGCTGTTAACCGACGTGTTTCTAGTTTCATGAGCCTACTGCTCTCTCGCCCTCTTGGACATGGAAGGACCAGCCCATCCCTGTTGACATGCGCATGGACGGCACGGCGAGCGTCCAAAAGCATCCATGATTCTCTTTTCCGAAAACAACGACGACGACGGGCGCCACCAGCCCTTGCTCCGTTGTCGGAAATTGAGGTCGGGTTAAGCTACGAGCAGAAATCGCGCCATGCCGGGTACGGACACAGCAGCATCGACCTGTCCTACTACTTCCCGTCATGAGCCCTTCGAAGTTCCGCCTGCCAATGCGGAGTATCGCGGCCCATCCCTTGTTAGGCCTGAGGCGCTCAAGTGCATTGACCGATCAAAAGCTTGCGGTTGAAGAAGGGAATGATAGACTCGAAAGAGCCCCGCATCGTCGATCCGGGTGGTTAAGTGCAGGAATAACCATGAAGTACCCTTGCGTGTGGGGGTTATCATGACTAGTATCGCCTGTGCTGTCCTCCGTCTCCCAACACTGACTTCCCGCTTCATCATGCTGACTGCGGCGCGGGTTGTGGGACGCAATGGATAATATCAATGAGCCGCGCTGCTTGAGACGTGGACCTTGGAAAGCATACCTACTGAAGGGGCCGTCGTAGGAAACGAAGGCCTCATGCTCTGCCGCTATCTCTTATCAGCGTGACGGAAGAATATCAATGACCTCAGTGTGAAGTGTAGTGGTCCTGTTTATCGATAGGGCACGGATTTTGGGTGAACCGACAGGGCAGGGACATTGGAATAATGTGGAGTGTGCGGCAGAGATCAGTGTAACTTGGGGTCCATCGTCGACCTCCAAGGAAGGAGAGACTGGTCAAATGGAACAAACTTTCCGGGTACCATCGACTGGAGCTCACCGCCATTGCTACCCCGGAAGCAACGAACTGGCTTCAATGTTCCCTTCGAGTCCGGTACCTTTCCTTTCCTGGTCATAACAGGTCGTTTTCGATAATGGTCGTCCGAAGCTGGGAAGCCGCCGCTTCAGGTGCAGTACGGAGTGCGTTCACTGCCCCGATGCAGACTGCAGCATTCGGTACACCTCCAGACTGCTAGGCTCCGTCATGTGTCTGTGATGTTCTCAGCACGGAGCAATTGCAGTACACTACAGGGTACTAGTACTCATCTGTGCACGGATGCAAGAGGGAACTCGTACGGATAACGGGAGTGGTTGAGAGGGAAGGAACGGGGTGCGTCTAAGTGGAGGCTGCTGGGGGTGTGTGCATCTGCTAAGCGCCCAAGTCAAGGTGGTACCTGTACAATAAAGTGGGTCGATGGGGAATGGAGAGGACATTGGTGGTCGATGGCGGTCAAGATGTGTGGTCGATGGAAC
>JAXQGT010000516.1:0-11043 GCA_037040375.1 Basipetospora sp. M8501
CGCAGGCGGACGGCGTGTTCTCAAATATGGCGGCGAAACCGGAGCGGGGAGATGACGAGAAGGACGAGCAACCTCCCGTAAGTCCACATATAGCTATGAACCCTGACTGTGTTTGTCGAAAGCCACGGCTAATTTGCCCTCAGTCCTACGAACAAGCAGCGGCAGACCAAGCACCTCCATACTGGGAGACGACCATTCTCGCGCCTGGCCTAGGCGGGCCGGACGACGTCTTCATCGAAGGCCTACCCGTCGGATCCTTCTTCAGCTTCCTGTGGAACGCTCTCATATCGTGGACCTTCCAGATCGTCGGCTTCCTCCTCACCTACCTCCTTCACTCCTCGCACGCATCAAAGAACGGCTCTCGCGCCGGCCTTGGCGTCTTATTAATACAATGGGGCTTCGGCCTCCGGTCCACGTCAGACGTCGCGCCGCCTTCCGGCTCGATGCCCGGCCCCGATGGGTACGCGAACCCGCCGGACCCTAACGCGCACGACTTCGATCCTAGCGAAGTGACGGACAGCGACAACGGTGGCTTGGGTGAAATCACGGGGTCGGAATGGCTCTCGTACGTGGTCATGGTTGTGGGGTGGTTCATCCTGATCAGGGCCATTAGCGACTATCTCAATGCGAGGCGGCACGAGCAGCTCGTTCTTCAGAGCCCGGACCGCGGCCTTCCAGTGCCAATAATTGCGAATGGGGAGCCACCCGAGAGGGCGGTATAGACGTTGTATTTCTTGCTCTCTGGCTTTTTTCCCTCTTTCCTTCTTTGTTTTGTTACTTTCGTTGGCTTGGGCATTGGGAGTGAGGGGAACTAATGTATCACAACAACAGCAACGGCAGCAGCAGCAGCAGCAATATGGGTACATGGTGGGCTTCGTCCTACTACTGGCTCTTTTTTTTTCCCTTTTTTTTTCCACATCTCCTTTGCTTTTTTAGAAGCGCAGCTGTCAAGACGTCAAACACAAGACACTATTCCTTTGTCTTCCGAACTCTCTCGAGGTCTTCGCCCTCACTCTAAGCGTCTCATTCCACACACGAGAAGTAACATTGAAAAACGCCAGCACCGTATCCGAGCACAAGCTAGCCTACAATGCTTGTGCAATAGTGAAATGCGACGAGGTGGCAAACCGAAAACCACGCCAGAGGATGTACAAGCTGTCACGTCCTAGTAAGGAAGCACATCGTTCACCAATAACATGGGGCAGCAGTATCATGAGACACTTGGAGACTGCACGGCACAATTGACATCCAATATTACTAACTCGAGGTGTCTTATTCATTTTAATCGGCCGCAAACTGCCCCGCATTAGCTGTGACCTCATCCAATGCTCTGTGTGGAAGCTGTGCTGCATCATTGCAGTGTGATGTGTGCAGCAGCAATGGAGGCACATCATGTATCATCACGTCACTCGATCATCTTTCTGTCGGCTTACTCCCTCTTCCCAGTGCCGTATACAATAAAACAAACACCCAATATCCGCGTCAACCTCTTCTCCAATTTGCATGGGACGCATATCAGTGACGAAACTCATACTCGGCTCTGTTATCTGCCTGATTGCAGCACTTTTCTCGCCTCAGTTGATGGTGTTACAGCGCCTGGTGCCCTCACGCACTGGCATTCTAACCGCGCTTAGCTCTGTGGTATCTTCCGTAGCATCGCCCGTCGTGTCTATTTCCCGTCTAATATTCTCTGGCCAGAACGGTGCTCGACATATCAGTTGGATTAAGACGTCGAATCTCAATATGGCGTGGAGGTCCTCGGGTACTTCGAACAAAGAGCTGGTCGAGAACATGTGGAGGAACGGAGTTCTCACGAACCCGCGTGTGAAGGAAGCATTCCTCAAGGTATAGTATTTTTCTTTATCCTCGTACGTTCCCATGAGGCGCTCCGCAGCCTAAGTCCCGCTTGGGCGAACGGAACCTTTCTGTGAATCTGTTGATAAAATCGGGCGAGAGCGGTCCTGACGGGGATTTGGCCGAAAACAGGTCGACCGCGCTCACTACGCCCCGGCGTCCGCATACGAGGATGCTCCCCAACCGATCGGCCACGGGGCTACCATCTCGGCGCCGCACATGCACGTCACGGCCGTCGAGAACCTGTTCGATTACATGACGCCTACCGAGGCCCGCCCGGCCCCGCGCGTCCTTGACATCGGCTCGGGCTCGGGCTACCTCACGCACCTAATGGCGGAGATCGTGGGGGACAAGGGGCTCGTCGTGGGCGTGGAGCACATCAAGGAGCTCAAGGAGCTTGAGGAGAAGAATATGGCGAAGAGCGCCGAGGGCCGGCGCTTCCTCGAGAGCGGCAAGGTGAAGTTCGGTGTCGGTGATGGGAGGAAGGGGTGGGTCGAGGAGCCGCGGGAGGGGGAGCAGGAGAGTGGGCAGGGGTGGGATGCTATTCATGTGGGCGCCTCGGCGAAGTCTGTCCACGAGGAGCTGTTGGCCCAGCTCAGGGCGCCTGGAAGGTGAGTTTACTAACCCGGAAAAAGAAGGAGGGGCCTGCCCAAGACTATTCGAGATGACAGTTCACTGATGTCCCCTCATAGGATGTTTATTCCCGTGGATGATGATGAGAGCGGTTGGTCGCAGCATGTTTGGAACATTGACAAGGACAAGGATGGGAACATCTCTAAGAGTAGGTTGTTCGGTGTCCGTTACGTCCCGCTGACCGATGCGCCGACTCGATGAGACAACGAGAGGACGCAGGGTGGGTACAAGCGAGAACTCAGAGATATGCACAGATTGATACGGTGCGCTCGTGTAGTGTAAAAGGCTATCGGAGGCTGAGACTATGAAGCTACGGAAGATGTAGTTGCGACTGGGATCATCTAATATGTGATGGCACGGGTCATGGGGAATTGTGCCCACGCCCCAGCGCGAGCAGCTGTAATTAAGGCAGTATACAACAGTAGATACAGGCCCCATGGGAGCCCCCGTGATCTACTGCACATCTCGTAATCATGTAGGCTACTACGCGAAGTATGACGCCTGGATGGCACTCCAGAGGAGACTACCTTCTTTCACCGTCGGGGTTGTTTGAGTGCATGAGCAGACAGACGTCTGCATCAGATGGTCTGTGCTGGAATGGTGAAGTCCAAGTGTTATTACATACACTGTGTTTTCACAGTGTTCCTCTATTTTAGGGGCGTTACTTCCATCGCAGTTGAGACGCTCCACATCCGCGTCGGCAAGGAATCTTAGCTCTCGTGCACGGACCATTTAGCCACAGTCTGATCTGACATGTGGCTGGAGAGCAAGTATAACCGCAGTCGACATCATAGGCTCCGGTATATGTACCCTTATGTTATGCGCTACACTAGCAAAGTCTGCAGCTTAGAGCACTTCCTCAAAAGTACTGCTACTGCTTCTCACACCACCAGCTGCTTCAGTACTGGCATGAAAAGTGGGGTCAACTCCCGGACAGAGCTCCTACTAGGGAGTACAAAGGTACCACATTCCGCCGCTTCCTCCCTCCACTCGTTCTCTCATTCGGTTTGCGCTTCTCCATTTGCAGGAAGGCATTAATACACCGGCCATTACCTCACCTCATCCATACGGAAAACTACAGTAGCAAAACGAAGCTCATGTTCTTTTCCATCCGACAAACATAAATCCTGACCTGGCAGCAAACTTGAACACTCAGCCATCTCCAGTTTGCCGACGGGCTTGCCTACTTCTACCAGCCAATTCATTATTGAGGTGCAGTCTTTGGCATATTCTACCATCACATATCATCCATCCATCCGTCCATTCATTATATAACAGCGCGTTCCTCCCCCAATTATCGCGGTATCGCATAATCGCCATCGAAAGCCCACCGCACACTCCGCTGATGCTATCCGCGCTGTCGCATTCTCACTATCCTGCTTCGACCGGATTGATATCCCTAACCGGAATTCCGGCCATTTTTGTCTCTAGCTGTTGCATGCCAACCGATTCGATACTTTGCGGAGCGCGTCTTAATCAAGGCATTCTCACAGCTTGACACACTGGGTGCTGCCATAAAACAAAGAACTCGCAGGTACTGCTCGAAGAACGCCACAGCCTCGACCCTCCCTTCGATCCAACCACAGCTACTTATCCGACATTTCCCCCTCCAAACGGCAACCTTCTGAGCCCCCAGTAATGGGACTCTACAACAGGCGACCCATAGCCGCACCATGACCAAAATACTATCTCTCGGGTCGCGCCTGTCCTACCCTATCACCATCACGAAGCTTCTGAAATCGCCCGGCGACGATCTGAAAAAGCGCGAACCTGTTTTCGAATACAAATTTGACTGGGTTAGACAGTGGATCGACCCCTACGATCGCGAACCCAGAAAGAAGGAGGGAACTTCGACCGCCGCGTGGGAATCGCCTACTGATGGGAAGCTAAAAGAATGGTTCATCACCGAAGGGGCTGCCATAACCAGGGACGCCGCTTGCATCGCGGTCGAAGAGCCTTGTAGTCATGAGGTCCAGTTCCAAGGCCTATGCGCGATATGCGGCAAAGACATGACAGAGGTGGACTGGTCGACGGAGAAGCCCGACTCGGCGCGTGCGCCCATCAACATGACTCACGATAATACTGGCCTCAAAGTCAGTTCAAACCTAGCCGTTCGGGTGGAGCACGCCACGCAGAAGCGCCTCCTCGAACAGCGCAAGCTCAGCCTTGTTGTCGACTTAGACCAGACCATCATACACGCGTGCATCGAGCCTACCATTGGCGAGTGGCAGAGCGACCCCACCAACCCAAACTACGAGGCGGTGAAGGATGTCAGAAGCTTTCAGCTTAATGATGATGGACCCCGTGGGCTCGCTTCGGGCTGCTGGTATTACATAAAGCTGCGACCCGGCCTGGCGGAGTTCCTGGAGAGCATGGCAGACCTGTACGAGATGCACGTCTACACCATGGGTACCCGCGCCTATGCCCTGAATATTGCCAAACTCATCGATCCGGACATGAAATATTTTGGGAACCGCGTAATCTCTCGCGACGAGAATGACAACCTTGTCTCCAAAAACCTTCAACGCATCTTCCCTGTGAGCACAGACATGGTTGTCATCATCGATGACAGGTCCGATGTCTGGCCACGGAACCGGCCGAACCTTGTCAAAGTCTCCCCGTACGACTTCTTCAAGGGGATTGGTGATATCAACTCGAGCTTCCTGCCTAAGAGACAAGACATACTCGCCGTTCCACCCATCAAGCCGAACACCGCCAATGGTTCTCCTCCCACAAGCACCACAGGTCCCGCGTCTGCGAGCGATTCTTCTGCCACCACCAAAGTATCAGCCTTGGATGAGCTGGTCAGCATGAGCAGTGGTCAGGATAAAGCTCTCCAGCTACAGCAAAGCGCGGAACAGGAGAAATTTCTCGAAAAGCAGATCAAGGAGAGGCCGCTTCTACACATGCAAGAAGAATTGGATAAGGATGACGAGGTTTCTCAAAAGTCGGAGGAGTCCTCGGATGGAGGCTCGGCAACCCCGCCTGCTGAGAGGCATCACGTCCTTCGAGATGACGACGACGAACTAGTACATATTCAGCGGCATCTGACGAGGCTGCACGAAGCCTTTTACAAGCGGTACGATCAGCGAAGTAGTGGTAGAGTTGATCCAGCCTTTGCTCCAGATGCGGGGAACATACTAGAGGAGATGAAGGCAGAGGTCCTTCGAGGCTGCGTCATCGTCCTCTCCGGCCTTGTCCCGCTAAATGTGGATCCGCGGCAGTCTGAGATTGGCCTCCAGATTCGTGCTTTTGGCGGGAGGCTGAGGACCAAGGTCTCCAAGATCGTCACACACCTCGTCATATCGACTCAGCGACCTCGCACAGAAAAGTTGCGCCACGCTGCCAAGATCCCCAGCATAAAAATCGTCAATCAGTACTGGCTCATGGACTGTCTAAGCCAGTGGAAGCGTTTAGACGAGAAGCCTTATCTCATGCACGTCAGACCGTCAGATCAGGTCATGCGACTACAGAATTCTACAGACGGGGCAATCTCCGATGCCGACGAGGACGATGCTCCCCGCGGGAGACCCACGCTGACAATTGTTGATGAGACGGGGAAGAAACAGGAGATAGAGTACGATGAGGAGTCGGATGAGGATAAGGAGAATGCTGGGGACGACGATGATGACGAGAGCAACAGTGATGGCGACGGGCTTGTGGCCGATGTTGACCATGTGATGCCTACTGAGGTCCCGGAGGGCGCCAAGAGCCCTCTTGATGATCTCAAAACGTTCGATTGGGAAGGGGCGGATGACGAGCTTGCCGAGTTCCTGGCGAGCGATGCGGAGGATTCTGACGATTCTGACGAGGCCGGGACGAGCGCGGATGAGGGCGAAGATGGCCAGAACAATACCATGGGTTCCTCTGGGAAGAGGAAGTCGGTATACGATGAGGCCGACGAGAATGAGAGCGCGGCCAAGCGACAAAAACTGACCAATGGTCAGGATGAGTCTACATCCGCAGGCGAAGCCAAGGGAGCCACAGGCGTAACGGAGGAGTCCCCCGAGTCAACGTTCGAGGCCGAGCTAGAAGCGGACCTGATAGCTGAGTTGGAGGCGCATGGGAACGGTTAGACGTTATCCGGCTGGCGGTGGAAGGCAGTATATACCCTTACGGCGTCGTCAAGCAACATGTATTTCTATTAACGCGCTCATGAAGGAATGGCATACCAGGAGGACTCTAGCCCTTGGTGTTCAGTGGGACATGCCGCCTTGTCTTTCGTTTAGGTTGAGTTCAATGACATAGAGCCATTATTCTAGTTTCCTTTCTTTCGTGAAGGACGGGTCCTTTGTCTAGCCGTGTTCCACTCGGTTCCGGGACCAATCATACGCTGACCGATCTGACAGGTTCGGGCCAACGTCTAATACAAGGACAGGGTATTGACGGAGCGACAGCTCGCCTGATTCCATTGATCAATTGGGGGAATCTGCGCAGATTAAATCAACTGCCGGCTCAGCCATCAGGCACAGCAGCGACTCGTCGGGTAATACCCATAAGGTGACATCTCGGGCCTGCGAGCGGGGAAACGGATCAAGGATGGAATGGGACCGCGGCCGGGGATTACGCAGAAGATCCCTTCAATACCACGGAAACTGCGATATGATCCTGGTCCATGCAGCGGGAAAAAGGAGAGACAGGTACGCGGCCATCAATTTAATCTATTCTTCATGGCCGCGGCGTGAATCGTGCTTACACGAGCCATCAAATGAATACTGTTCGGTTGCAATGGAAGTCAATTGCGTTCCCCCCCGCCCCAGAAGAAGAATAATATATATGAAGATGGAGAACTCTCTGGCCGGCCTTCCTGGCTCCCAAGAGGTCTTAACACAATCCCGAACGATCTCAGGAGTGTAAGCCCAAGTTGAAAGGCTTTACCAGAAGACGGACTCTCCGCGACAAGCCAAACATGGGATCTCTCCAGGCTCTGTTGCTCTTCGGGGCTGCAACGCTCGTCAATGCCTTGCCTCACGGAAAGCAGAGGAACATCAAGAGGCAGGTCGATGAGCTGCGCGACAGTTATGACTTTGTCGTCGTGGGTGGCGGGACTGCTGGCTTGACTGTCGCCGATCGCCTGTCGGAGGCATTCCCGGATCGTATGTCCCCGAATCCTCTTCCCCCGTGCGCGATTGCCGAAAAACGGAAGGTAAAGAACGAAAAAGAGTTGCTGACGGTTAAATTCAAAGGAAACACTCTCGTCATCGAGTATGGTGTCATCGAGGACGCCGAGGCGGTCTTCGAGCCGCCGGGCGGCGGCGCCGGCAACCGGAGACTCAACCTCAACTCCCTACCCATCCCGGCTCTCAACAACAGGCGCGGGTCTGTCACCGTGGGCATGACTGTGGGCGGAAGCTCCACCATCAACGGGCAGTTTTTCGACCGCGGCTCGAAGCACGACTACGATGAGTGGGCGGCCATCGGGAGCCCGGAGTTTGATGACGCCGAGGAGCGCTGGGATTGGGAGGGTATTCTGCCCTTCTTCCAGAAGGTTCGTCTGGTTACCTTTTTCTTTTCCTTTTCTTTTCCCGATGAGAGTCCAAAAGGGGCGAACTGACTAGTGGGATCCGAATAGAGCGTCACCTTCCACGAGCCGCCTGAGGAGGATGCTGAGGAGTATGGGTATACCTACGACATCGACGCCGCCTACGGAGGCGAGACGCCCATCCATGCCGTATTTGCGGCCTATCAGTTCCCCATCCAGAGTGAGTTTCACTGTTGTCGTCCGCCCGCAGCTGTACGCCATGATCGGTTCTAATCTGTACTCAATTTTCTTTTCCTCATAGAGGTCGCCTGGGACGCCTTCGTCGAGATGGGCGTCGCCGAGCGCACCGAGTGCGCCGGCGGCGACAAGGATGGCCTCTGCTGGGTCCCCGCCTCCCAGTACCCGGATACGGGCGCCCGCTCGCACGCTGGTCTCGGCCACTACGTCGAGGTCGTGGACGACCGCGACAACTACGACCTGCTCGTCGGTCACAAGGTCACGCGCCTGATCTTCGACGACACCGACCAGGCGCCCGCCGTGGAGTTCAAGCCCGTCGACTCGGATAACGAGGACGACGTGCGCACCATCACGCCGAGTCTCGAGGTCGTGGTGTCGGCCGGCGCGATTCACACGCCGCAGATCCTGCAGAGGAGCGGTGTCGGCGAGGCCAGCTTCCTGGAGTCCGCGGGCATCGAGGTCGTCGCTGACGTGCCGGGAGTAGGGTGGAACTTCCAGGACCACTGCGGCCCGTCGACGTCTTTCTCCCGTAAGTTCCTCCTTCTTGTCCTTTTTTCGGTGAAAAAGCCTCCCTCCCTCCTGCGTTTACTGACCCGAAGCCTCTTTTCAATAGTTTCCGAGTCCGTCGGCCCTACACAGGCCGACATCAGCACCAACGAGACTTTCCGTGAGTGGGCGCTCGAGCAGTACGAGGAGCGTCCGGCCCGCGGCCCGTTCACGCTCGCGATGGGCAATAGCGCCATCTACATCCCGCTCACCAACGTCACGGATGACTGGGAGGACATCATCGACGCGATCCGCGCGCAGGTTGAAGACGGCACCGCCATCGACTACCTGCCGGAGGACGTTCCCGCCACGGTGGCCGAGGGTTACGTCGCGCAGCTGGCGCTCCTCGCCGAATCCCTCGCCAACCCGCGGCACCCGATCCTCGAGGCGCCCTGGATGACCTCGGCCCCCGGCGTGGGTTTCCTGCTCAAGCCGCTGAGCCGCGGCACGGTGCGCATCGACCCGGAGGACCACGATGCGGAGCCGATCCTCGACTATCGCACGGGCGCGAACCCCGTAGACATGGACGTCATGGCCTCGTTCACGGGCTTCTTCCGGCGGTACTTTGAGACGGAGACGATGCAGGCGCTAGGCGCGCGGGAGATCAGCCCCGGTGCCAACGTGACGGAGCTGGCGGACATTGTCGAGTCGATCCGGGACACGGTGACGCCGTCCTTCATGCACCCCTGCTGCACTGCGTCGATGATGCCGCTGAACAAGGGGGGCGTCGTCGGGCCGGACCTGAAGGTCCACGGGCTAGGCAGGGTGAGGGTTGCGGATATCAGCATCATCCCGCTGCTTCCGGGGACGCACACAAGCGCCACGGCCTATGCTATTGGCGAGAAGGTAAGGTCGACCGCTACATGAGGACTTATTTCTAAGAAAAAGAGCGCTAACGCTGCGACAGGCTGCGGACATTATTATCAAGGCCTGGGCGGAGGAAAGTGAGGAGGAAGTGGAGGAGGAGGAAGAGGAGGAAGAGGTTGTGGAGGAGGAGGAGGAGGAGGAGGAAGAAGAGGAGGTTGAGGAGGAGGAGGAGGTCGAGGAGGATGACGAGGAATAAATCAGGGCACGATTTGAGTCCCCGACGCGAGTACCACGCTGTGGGAGAGCTACAACAGAAGTGTTTTGATGGAAGATCTAGTTCTATGAGCGAGTGTCTTCAATCAAGTGTGCATAGTAGTACTTCAGGTACATTTAGGCGAAAATACGATAGCTTCGTTGCGTCGGCCTCATGCTAGACTATAAGCGACCGAGCATACGCCTCCTCGCGAGTAGAACTGAAACGGCAATAGGACACGATGGTCCGCCGTGGGGTATAGGTAAGAAACGGAGGTGTAAGTTGAACACATTAGCATGACCGAAATCGATATGTCGAGCACCTCTCCCCTCCCGAGAAACACAAACAAGCCTCCCATCACCTCAGCCGCCCACGCAGATGAAGCACTTTAGAACCACCTCGACTGAATCACGGCAGACAAGTCCAACTTCCACCAAGCGTAGGCCACCATGCCCGCCCCGGACGTCCAGTGGGCCACGGCTTTCCTCCACCCGTCCTCGCCGCCCCTCCCCCAAGCCACAAACCCGTCCACCACATCCACGATGCCCATCAGCGTCATCAGCACGCCCACGGCCATGTCGTCCCCGTGGCCCTCGTGGGCGAGGAACAGCAGGCCGACGGCGACGTCGCGCGCGCCCTTGGAGCGCAGCAGCGAGGTCACCAGCTCGTCCGTCTCTCGAGTCCCAGCCTTGATGGTGGCCTCGTCGCGCGGCAGGAGAAGGAGGGGCTGTCCCAGGAAGGGAAGCGGGGCGGAGAGCGCGGTGCGGCGGAGGAAAGGGTACAGGCCTAGGCCGATGAAGGCCGTGCCTACGACGTAGCTCGTGTTAAGCATCTCAACCATTGTGTTCTTCGGCGGGTGGTCTTCGTGGCGTGGACGCAACGGATGTACGAGAGGCTTAAGTGTATTTTGGCAGGGAAGGATTATATGTCTTGCTTTCTGGCAGAGTTTATTGTGGGCTCTACGAGTTGTAGATTGGGAGAAAGAGTAAGAGTAGGGACGGAGAGAGAACAACTGAATAACGACTGCCACGCGGGATGAAGTACAAGGTCATGAGACGTGGAGTTGGCGTGCCGTGACTTCCTCACGTCGGGTTACGGTTACGGGTGGGCAATACACAGTAAAATTTACAAAATACACACAGTGACACATTCGTGTACATGCTCCTTATCGTAAATGTTGAAATATATAGTGCTTCTGGTGAGTACATTACTAGTTACAAAGATTAAAGCT
>JAXQGT010000517.1:0-11082 GCA_037040375.1 Basipetospora sp. M8501
TGTGTGTATCATTACTTTTGATTGATATATCATTGGTGCGTCGGTGTTACTACACTTCACTACAACAAGCTGGCCACCCCCTGGTATGTCCGAGGACCCTATCCAATTAGTAACAACCCGGGTATCATTGATCCCAAGGCGGCGCTGCATGCGTGAGTAAACACTGTGAACTCATTGATGAAAACCCTCTTCATGACGACCTTTCGCGGTGTTAAAAGAAGTGAATCGGTGCGATTGCTCATTGGAAGAGTCCAGCATGCTCAGGAGTCAAGACTATACTAGGCAGTGCGTAGCTGACACCCCGATGTCTTTGCTGAACTGGGACCAGAAGGCAACTCGTTGGTATAGCGTTCGCGCGGTAAAGTAGTGTACATCACATAAACACTAGGAGTGTTGGTGTAATAAAGGACGGATGAAATCGTAAGTAAAGCCTTCTCATGCTAGTCCTATGCCAAGATCAAGTGCCGACAAAGGCCGTGATCGCCGGCTCCTCGCCAACCCTGTCGGAAGGCTCGGTTTCGAGGGACTGAACTCCAGACTGGACAAACCGACCAAACCAGGATTTCCTCGAGCCTCCCCGCACTTTCCTGTACCAATTATGGCGCGACGGGGAGGAAACATGCGTCGGCAAAGTAGATGGATCTTCCTCGGTGATGCAGCAGGTATGAAGACCGAGATTGTTACTACGGCGTCTCGTGAACGCGGCCATAACATCAGCCCATGGATTTGTGATTATTTTACACGTATTTTATACATGTTGGGCTCCAGCTCTGGATGACTGATAACATGATGAACTGAAAGGTGCGCTACCTCTTCTCTCCCCTGTTTTACATCGTGGTCTTTTGCTGCGATAGGCAGATCTTCCGTGATGCCGAACTCGAGATCGGATGGCACTGTTACAGATAATTCGGTATTGATGCCATCCGCCCAATGTGGTGCATTACATGTATAGATGTATCCACGAGAAAGAATACTGGGAGGCAGCATGTTGTCTGTCCAGGGATCAATATCAAGTTTATATCTTAGTGTCCAGCTCGTTGTGGTTGTGTGGTTGTGATGTTTGTCGACAGGCTAGATTACTCAGCATAAGCCGCCTACACTGTTCATGCAGCGTCGTGCACCTGGGGTCCAGTTGGCTCGGGGCGCCAGAATTCAATTCAATTGTCTTCCCCAACGCCGAATAATTTATTGTTCCCAACTCTGCATTCTCGACGAATCTAGGTTTATTGCTTCAATTGTTTCCTGTCGTCCAATTATGCGATCATCAACGCCGATTACCTTCTACTGGCCTGGGTCTTTAGATTGCACTGCTGACCTCGGGACGAAAGTTGTGACCAAGACGTTGATTTTAATGTCTCTCTCATGGGCTGGGCCCGTGCTTCAGGGGCATGTGCCAGACCCTCCTCCCCCGCGCTCGATTCCACGGATCCGAAAATCTGAGATATTCCGTGCCTCAGCTTTGTATGAGGTCAAGGGTGTCCCCCTTCCTCCGCCGCCGAGCCTCGCCGCGGATCCCCCCCACCCTCGACGTCCTCTGACACTCGAGTCCCATCTGAGCCAATACCAGCAGCCGTAGCCGCCAGATCAAACACCGATCAATCTGCTTCGGGGTATGCTTGTCAATGCTCTCACCCAGGAAATCAAGTATGGCCCACCGGCGGTTCTCGTTATTCCCGTCGTTGCTGGCCCCCCCCTGTGAGATGCCACTTTTCTCTGCACCCTCGAAGCCGTGATCTATAGAGCATAGCATTTTCAAGTCTTCTGCTTTTGTGAATATTGTAGTATCAAAAAGCTCTGGTTGTCCGAACTATCCCTACCGCAGATGAGGCGAGGGAATGCAAATCCTCCTTCTTGCTCTTGACCTTTCGAAGCAGCCTCCTCCTGCCTTCTCTTCACGCATGTTGGCCCCGGACAGTCCGTAACCTCGCCAACACCAAGATCTCCAATCTAGCATCATTTCTTCACTTCTCGACCAATTCAACCGCATCGACCCAGGCTTCTCCTCGCCCACCCTCGCCTTTAGCCGCTATTCTGAACCACACATCCGGGCTGGCTTCACTCCAGAATCACTCGCCCTCCCTTCGAGAAGAGCCAAGAACCAAGGGGGGAAACCGACCTGCTTCTTCCCGTTCCGTCCGTTCTTTCGCTTAAGCTTCTCCATCCGTTTCCTCCTCTCTCCCCCCATCTCTCTTCCCCCTTCGACCTCCTCCACTCCGAACAAACAATTCCTCCTCTCTTCAACTCCTCCGAACCCTCGAACTCGACTCCGCGCGAGGCTCCGTCCGGATACCTTTTGTCTCTTCCTCCTTCTCTTGATGGATCGCGTTTAGGAGGACCGGATCTCCTCCATACACACTTGTGTGTGTTTCTTTTCTTTCACCTGCGACTGGAATCGCATTTTTAGAGAGGGGAAGGGAAAAGAGAGCACACTGCGTGTGTCTCTCTCCTTTTCTTCGTCTTTTTTTCCATTTCTTTCGTTCTTCAGTCCCGGCGACGAACAATGTCAGACCAGAACCTCCCGGCGGGGGCCTTCCTCACGACACTGAATGGAAGGAGGTGTACGGCTGTGCCGAGATCAGACGCCCCGGCCGCCACGCCGGCAACCACGCCGGCCGCCACCACGACAGCGAACGCGGTCAACGTTCAAGCGGCTCCCACAGATGGCGTTGGGATCGCGACGGTGGGCGACAACCCGGCAGCGGATGATGGGGGCGGTGCGGACTTTGGCATCCAAGCGGAAGGAGACGCAGCGGATCCAGCAGTAGCGAGTACGGCGAACTCCATATCCCCCCCCGTTCCTGACCTTGACCCCATACCCGAGATAGCCTCAGTCCCTCAAGCACAAGCAGAGACGGACCGGGCACAGATCCAGGCGTTGGATGTTGCTTCAACCCCTTTGGACCCTCTGGATGAACCGGAGGCTACACCTGTGCAACCCCTTACGCAGCAAGGCGGATCCCAAGAACTTCCCACCACCACTTCTGACCCCATACAAGCACCCCAATCCCCAGAAGGAGACGAGACTTCGATAGAGAGCAGCCAAACTGATATAAACGCAGCCCCGGATGACGTTTCTACAACAGAAGAACCGGTCGACCCACAGCCAGCCCCGGCAGACCCGAACCCAGCAGTTCCCGATAACGACAACGGCGATGTGGTCAATGGCAATATCGACACGGTGGGCCTCGACGGCATCGCAGCCGAACCTTCCCCACAACCGACGAGAAACGCGGTATCCGACGGCAACGACAGCGGCGGATCGAACCCGCCAACCGCGGTGGTAGCGGGCAGCGTGGCGGGCGGCGTCGCCGTGGTGTCAATAGTCTGCTTCCTCCTGTGGTTCTGGCGGAAGAAGGCCATCAACAAGAGGCGGAGCTCGCTCCTCACGCCTCTCACCATCGCACCCTCGTCCTTCGACGGGAAGGGCGGTGAGAAGGGCTACGTGATTGACCGCGGGTCCCTGGGGCCGACCCCCTCGTCGACCAAGTTCACGGCCGCCGTCGGCGCTAACTTTAAGCGTATCAAGCGCAAGATGTCCAGGAGCGGACCCAGCGTGGATCTCAACCGCGGTACGTCGCAGTTCATGGACGGCGCCGAGAGCACGCACAGCCGAAGTGGATCCTCGACGTCGTCGACGATTAGTGGGCGAGCTCCCAGCTCCAAGGAGGTCGTCACGGGGAAGGACCGGTTCAAGGATTGGTGGTCCCGCGTGACGGCGGACGTCAACTTCAACTGGAAGATGAGCAACGACCGCGGCGCGGACCAGGACCCCGCGGGAGGCCTGCGCGATATGAAGGAGCGTAAGGCCGCAATGGGCTCCCAGCCCGACTTCCTAACGCTCCTGGGCATGGACGAGCGCGAGGTCCAGCGGGAGGCGGAGAAGCGCCAGCAGGGCGGGGCGGGAGACTCCTCATCAGGCCACTTCCTGGGCGGGCTAGATCTCAACCTCACCTCGAGGAGTAATCCCTTCTCGGACCTCAACGCCCTCCCGCACGACTCGGCGAAGCCGGCGCCGCTGACTGTCTCGTCCGGCGCGAACCCATTCTCCGACGACAACCCCACCGACCGCGTGGGCAAGACGCCCGCCACCTACGTGGCCGACGTGCGCCGCTCGCGGGGCCAGACCCCGAGCGTAGCGGCGGGCAGCGGCGGCACGCCGGGCTACGGCCGCATAGACTCGCTCTACCGCGACTCCGTCATGAGCGCTGTCGACAACGGCCCGCGGAGGAATAAGTTCCGCTCCGACCCCTTCGACCTCGAGAGGCCGGAGCTCCTCGGCAGTCGACAGGACCCCGGGTCGGCCACCACTACGATGAGGGGCGCGATCGGCGGCACGATGGACAGGAACAGCGGTGTGAACAAGCCGAGGAAGGCGCACATGCGGGAGAGCAGCATCACGTCCAAGTACTCCAGCGGGTTCAGTCTGGGTGACTGGAGCGATCCCGGCCCGGATGTGGGACCCGCGGCGGTCAGGTGGGATAGTCCTACGGAGGAGTACAGACCTGGATCCAGGCAGAGGGGTGGGAGTGACGCAAGCGTCGGGAGGGCGTTGTAAGAAATGAAGCTCTTTTTTACGAAAGAAGAAGGTGAAGAGTCAAATCATGGCACTTGAGACAGCTCAGGCGTTTATCGTTATCTCGTCTTTTCTTTTCTTTCTTCAGGTGTATTTCACCGTCAACCACAGCCCTCCTTTCTACTCTCTCCTATACCCCTCCCCCTCCTCTCTTCCTCTCCATATCTCGTCGAAGAATATATGGCCAAAAAAAAGACTCGGGCCACAGAGACACGAAACCAGAGCCGTTGTTGTTGTTGAACTCGAAGGATTATATAAAGACTGGGGAGGGAAGAATATGGGTTCTTTTTGTTGGAGTTAATGTCGAGCGAGTCGCATTGTCCTTTCCTTTCTTTGTCGCTTTCACTTTGCCCTTGCAACCCCTGACATTTTCTTTTGTTTCAAACATGGCGGGAAGGGCGGCTGGGATGAGAAGGGCGGAGCGTTAGGTTGTTGAGGGACCGGGCAGGTTGGACGAAGAGGCATCTCCGAAGAGCTATGGCAAGGGGGACAACGATAGTTTCTTGTAGCGCTGGACAAGATAGGTCGATGGATGGAATGAGAGATGATATACGCGCAACGGTTGTCTTCGCCTCTATTAGGTTCACTGTATGCCCAGCCAGCGCACGCGTTGCTTTGGTGCTATCCACCTGCGTCAGCACCAGGCGTCCATGGTGCGGTCTGTCCAGTGCTCAATAGTACTCGGTGAGGGTGCGGAAGCAATGAGCATCGTCAAGTACTGTGCCATTCTGCGCCCACCCGGTTAAGTGGATTAGCACAGGGAGCGACCGTCGCTTTAGTAGATAGTGGACCGCAAAACCTTCGTCTGGATCCTCAGCAGTGGGGATACCTATGGACGCTGGAATGATCATGAGAGTGCCTATATAATCACAATAAGGTCTTTGAGCGTTACAGAACCTAATTTGAGACAATCATCTCCAAACCGTTTTGTTCAAATGGAGATTCCGTCTGCATTTGATGGGTTGTCCACCAGTCAGCTCAGGGAGGGGTTTGACGAGCCCGAGGCTTTACCTCTCGACCGTACTGACGGGGAAGCACCAGACTTCCGCCCAGTACCTCGGCGCAGCGTCTTGCTGCCCCTATATCTTTGCGGGAACCTGAAGGCATGGAAATTCTCTCCGGCCGACACGCACGGCCTCCGTCCTCAGCCCCTTCAGCGAGGCGCTTCGCTCCGTCTACAGAGGAAGCGCCTCGGCCGGGGCTTGTAATGCGCCCTTACTGCCGGAAGAGCATCTCAAGTCTTCATCGAGACCCGACGCGCCTATATCGTATGCCCCGGACACGTCAGGAGCCTCGGTAGTGCCCCTATGGGAGATACTGGGCCATGGAGTACATCTTCAGCGGGCCGGAAAACGAAAAAAGAAACGAGGTGGAAGCGCCCAGCAGATCGATGTCCTCGGCTCTGCGCACTTCCTCGTCACCCTGGCGAAGACTTGAGGAAATCAAGCACAAGACGGGGCAGGCAATCCCCCGCCACCTTGCAGACGATCGAGAGACATGCGCCTTTCCTCGAGGTGGCGTTTTGAGGAATTTGTGTATGACTGTCGAAGGAGACGAGAGAGGCAGATGCGCATGATCCTGGATTGATGCGAGGAACACTCATACTTCAGTGGGACGATGGCTTGGTGATAGGCCAGGTGTTGAGATCAAAGTGGATGGATGGTAAGGGAGTAAGTAAAGGGTACCATAGCTACAATGAGGCAGCCACAATGCTACACGGCACTTTGGTACTCAAGACGTGCAGGAGGAACTCCAAGCGAAGGGGAATCCTGGTCGGTGCTCCTGGTCGACGCTACGAGAAGCGGATCCATCTTAAGAAGTGAACATCAATTAGAGGTACTTCTGTTCTGGGTAACGACACCGAAAGTCCGGGGAATGTCAAGGCTACGCCTGACCACTGCCATGAATGCAAGCTACTGCATATAATCACATAGTCACATCCAATCATCAGCTGGGCAACATGACTCAATTAGTGTGATTGCAATCGCATTCCGTTTTCAAGGACATCAATCGCTATGTGCTGGACCTCTCCCCGCCCCTCCGAGTCCCCCCCCACCCCGCAACACGAAACCCAGGCGGCAGTGACCCGTGATTGGCTAACTCGTCGCAGTTAAATGACATGCAGCGAGCAAACGCGAAAAGTCGCGTCCCCCGCCCGGTTTTCCGTCTAATTCCGCTTCAGAATGACGCGTTCCAACGCGAAACCATTCCCGATCCGCGATTAAAGAGGTTTCAACCACACGAACTCTTTCAGCTCTGTTCTCTCGCACACCCTTGTCCCCCACCACAGCAAGCAAGCTGCGAGGACCTGGGAAGAGAATCAATAGCGGGGTTGCGAATTCATGCATCATGGCTAGCGCATTCCCCGACCCGATTGAGCTTGGGACTTGGTGGTTTTCCCGCGCTTTCATCCCACCATGGATCGGCTGATCCATCATCGATGCTCTCAATCAGCTAACTCTTGGAGAGCACTGTGTGGACCCCCCCCTCGGCTCCCCGATATTCCGAACCACACCCATCCGCTTCATGCTTCGCAAGAGGGTAAAAACAAAAGAAGAAAAAAAAAGACATTACTGTAGACGTAAAAAATTGGGTGAACCGGACCTGTAAGCCCACGAAGTGATGGTGCGCGAGAATGCGCCTTTGGTGCTGATAAGAATATGTGCAGTGTGGTATGACATATAAAAGGCGTGAAGGATTGGTAGAGTCGAATAATGTAAGAGGTCGCATCAAAGTTGCTGGATAAGAGTGACATATGCTCAGTCCCTTGCGGAGGGCACATGTAAGTATGACGGAGCCAAGTCGAGAAAGGGCCGAGTGTTTAGTGAAGCGTAGAAGGGGTGTAGACTGAAAGAATCCCCCTATCAAGGCTGAGATTCAAGGGGAGCAAGGGTCCTGGGCAGAAAGGTAAAGTCCCTTAAACAAGCGGCTCATCGAACGTGAGCCGCCGCCTAGCCACGCTCAGCGGAGTTCTAGCCGACGAGAGGTTGACCGGCGTTTTCCATGGCTTTTGCGCAGGGCTCGGTGTGTTGATATTGACAAACTCGGAGAAATCGAAGTTCTGCCCCGGCGTGTTCGGGAAGCCTTGGCCAGGCGTACCCGAGAAGTTCTGCCCAGGGGTGTTGGGGAAGAGGCCGCTGCCGCCGGGTGTGACCATCATCGACGAGGGGAGCGCCATATTCTTCGGCGGAGGCGTTGAGGGCGGCTCCATGGCTCTCCTGACCCCGACAGCCGGAGAGGGAGACGCTGCTAGATATAAAAGGAGGTCAGCGCCCTCCTCCCCAGTCTTCGCCTCGCCCTCGCCCTCGCCCTCGCCCTCTTCCGCGACAAACTTGTCTCGCGCGCGCCGTCCGTTAAGGGCACGGGGTCGCATCGGAGGTGTGCGCGGGGGCGAAGACCTGGAAGCGCCACCGGCATTGAATGAATGGAGCGGTAGCATATCGTCTTCGTCCTCCGACTGCATGTGGAAACCGGGCGACGTTAGGAACGAGACGTTGGGCCCCGCCTGGGTAGTGAAGTGTTGCTGTCGCCTGGGCTTGATAGGCGACGACTGTGCTAGCTGGTGCATATCCTTCCACGTCGCATGTCCCGAGGGGAATGACTTGTGGGCCGACGGCGAAAGCCTGTATCGCTTGCTGGGACTCAGATCCTCCTCATCTAGCGCCGCCATGTAGCTCCGCTTCCTGCGACCGGAGCCGCTACTCGAGATGGGACCGATGGCATCGGAGAACATGGGGCCCGGGGCCTTGAGGGGTGAGCTCATGAGGGCCCGGGTCGGGTAGCCCAGCTCGGAGGTACTGCTGGATGAGTCTGAGAGCATATCGCCCTCGATGAGCCTCCTCCGCCTGCGTTCCTCTTCGACCTTTGGCTCGATCTTATCGAGGGTAAGGTCCTCCCAGCCATGTTTCGTTTTGAATTGCGCCAGTGCTAGTCGGTTTTGAAGTCGTCGAGCGATCTGTTTTGAACTCCGTATTAGACTAGCTAGTCCCACAACACAACTCGACATGTATCCTGCGACGAAACACTTTGTCGCGAGTATGGGTAGGCAAATGGTATATGGAACGGGGTCTAGGGAGTCAGGGAGTTCGGCTGTGCAGAGAAAAAAAGGGCGAGTCTACCTTGCCAACTTCAGCCCTCTTCAAGACCCGGTCTGCGACTGTATCTGTTTCCTTCCATGGCGACGACATGCTCATGGTCGGTTGCGAGTGCATAGTATGTGTATTACGTTTCCCTCATGAGACTCGATCCTCGTATTCAAGTTTCAAAGGGAGCCTTTTCGGGAGAAGACTCAGGGTAAGGGTATTGAAATCGGTTGATGGGCTTCACTGCGAACGATTCGGTGCAGATAAAGAGGTGGGCGGCTAACGCTGAAAAGGAGAGGGGGTCAGATCGATCGGGGGCGACCGATAGGAGAGACTTGCGGTCGAGATTCAGACGAGCGTAGGGCAAATTCGCGGAGTAATGCTGCTGGTAAGGGCAAGATTCGAGTAATGTCGGACGTGGCTGTCTGGAGAGTAAAAATAAGATATGTCTAGAAGAGGACAAGGGGTTCGGGTTTAGATCCAGGTCCAGTTGTTTCTGTGGTGTTGAGGTGGAGGATTCGAGTGAAAGGCCGTGCTGGTGTCAATGGGCAACCCGGGTCAGGGAACATTGACCCAGCAAATTGGGAGAAGGAATTTTTTTTCTTACACATTGGCGGATCAACACCAGTCAAGTCACAGCACGGCTGCAGAACGTCAAGGTACGAGTACACGGCACAGAGAATGAAAAAGAGGGTCTGAAGGGGCCCATTCGCCTCAACTGCATGGCCAGTCGATGAAATCAATTATTTGCCATTGACTTTTATTAGTGTGAGCAGCCCGTCGATTCAATGTTCTCTCTTACAATTCTGGAAAGGACGCGCTAAAACCTGTGCGATCATGGTCCAGTATGTAAGATATGTAGTGTATAATACGGCACATACGGAGTCAGTGTGTCCCAGCGCTAGAAACAGTTTGGGCCATTTGATTCCCCACAATTTGATGGAAGCCGTACACTACGCAAGGACACATAGTAATTGTAGTGGACCATGCAGAAGCAAGCACTGAGCTGCCGTGCAGTTGGCCCGGTGCTTGCCTTGGTACTGGTGATTCTTGTGGATGTTTGACACAACCTACCTCGTGGCTTTCTCAGACCCAGCCTTCTGTGAAGAATTCAATGATAGGGCATAGAGTGATGTAGGAAGCGAAGTGGCAAGCCTGGAGCATCGTTTCTATCATATAGAGTGGTGGTTCTCAAACACCGCACTTCATGTTGATTCCACCCAGACCTCCTCAACACTCGAGCTTGGTCGGAGATACAGCGTGTGGATTTGGCTATCCAACGCAACCCAAGTCACTGCGTTATGGTCTCTTGTCCATCTCAGCCGCCCCCTGTCAGAACCTCCCCTGCATTGGCAGGCTATTCGCCAATTACAGCGTACGAACCACACTACTAGCCCTCCACAGGACTGAAGTCAACGGCTCCAGCTTCAGAGGTGAAATTACCGACCCAATAACGTCCCATCCCCGGATCGTCCGTCCACTGCCATTGAATGACGATAACCCGTCCCCGCATCGAGCCCCTGCAGAACCCTGTCCTCTCAGAGCTTCATTAGTGCTTTCCGCTGCGTCTTTGGAGGATTTCGAGCATGGTGGCGTTGTTCGGAGGCCTAGGTGGGCTGGCCATTTATCCCGTATTCGAAAGACATCGATGCTTATCTGTCAGACAACTACGAGGTACAAGGAAGGCTCCAAGTGGCATGCGTGGGGTGCTCCCAGCCCTATCTCGACCGGCGAGCGGCGTCGTTCTTACGGGCGAGGAGGCTTTGAGTTCGGGAAAATACCACGTTTATACTTCGTGCGATCTTCACAGCGACACTGGATCCGCTATGTGGTACCTACGGTGTAAAGACTGAGACGTGCCTCAGGAGTAATAACACGATGTCTCAAGTCGTCAGACTGACCGCAGGCCAGAATAGGGAGAAGTGGTTAATATACCCGCCACCAAGCCTGGAGCACCTCGGAACGAGACGGCCATGCAGTGAACTGCAGCGCCGATCGGCTCCAAGTGAGTGTTCTACCGTGAATCCAGTACACTAATGTACTCGTAGATAGTGGAGAGTATATACTCCCGTCCACATGGTTGAAGCACAACAACCAACGAACCTCTGCTCTAGTTTCGCAGAGTCGCTCAGATTGAGCGGGTTGAGGCTATTCTCTTAGGTTAACCACACCAGCCGCCAGCCGCCAGCCTGTTCTTCTGGCAAACACTGCCGAGAGATCGGGACGGGAAAAACGGGTTAACGAGAGCTTTGTTTGATCTTATTCGGTGTTTGTTAATGAAAAAAATGTTTTAACTGGCGTGTCCTGCGGCAACTGATTGAGAAGGGTTTGAGTAGGATCACTCAGCAGCGACCATCGGAGGGACTGCGGTGATTCACCCCAGAGAGCATAGCGGGCTGTTCGTCGGCGAAGCTCCCTCCAGTTGGC
>JAXQGT010000518.1:0-17447 GCA_037040375.1 Basipetospora sp. M8501
TGCCCCAGATGTCAGTTTTTGCTGCCTCTTCCTTCTTCTTCGCCTCTTCTTCTTCCTTCTTCCGCTGCTCCTCTGCCTCTTCCTCTTCTTTTCGCTTCCTTTCAGCCTCCTCCTCCTCCTTCTTCTTACGCTCCTCTTCTTCCTCGTCCTTTGCCGGATCAAAGTCGTCCCACATAGACGCCTTTTTCTTCTTCTTCTTGTCTTTCTTAGAGGTCGCCGCAGGAGCCCAGCTGCTAGCTGCCTCCTCTTCCTCCTTCTTTTTTCTTTCTTCCTCCTCCTTCTTCAACCTCTCATTCTCTTCCTCCTCCTCCTTTTTCTTTTCCGCTTCGGCATCAGCATCCGGTGTAGGCTCCGGGTCATCCCATATCGAAGCCTTCTTCTTCTTCTTATCTTTCTTCGACGTCGATGTTGCGAACCAGTCAGTCGTATCATCCTCCTTTTTTTCCGGAACTGGATCGGCGGCCGGTTCGTCCCAGGCCGAGAGGGTCTTCTTCTTCTTCTTGTCCTTCTTCGACGTCGACGTGCCCCAGAAGTCGTCTACCTTCTCGGGCTCTTTCTCGGGCTCGGGTGCTGGATCGGGCTCGGCTTCCGGGATCGGGTCGGGTTCGGCAACTTTGCTCTTCTTACCCTTCTTATCCTTCTTCGAGGAAGGGGTTGACCAGAAATCATCGGCGGGTTTTTCCTCTGTGACCTCGGGTTCGTTAGTAGTTTCGGGGACTGGATCGTCCCATATCGACGTCTTCTTTTTCTTTTTGTCCTTCTTAGACGCTGCAGGGGTGAAGCCCCATGTGTCATCATTCTTTTCTGGCTCCGGCACTGATTCGGGGTCGGCGATAGAGTCTGCATCCAGATTAGCACCTTTACCTTTCTTCTTCTTCTTATCCTTCGAGCCGAAGGTCGCCCAGTCATCGTCATTATTATCGGCAGCGGCGTCGTCCGTTTTTGACTCCGGAGGTGGCTCGGGCTCCTCAACGATCTCCTCGATAGCGCCCTTCTTCTTCTTCTTCTTGTCTTTCTTCGAGGTGGTCACCCCCCAGCCGCTAAATTCATCTTCTGGCGGCTTGGTCTCTGTTTCCGTCGCAGTGACAGTTTCACTTGTCCCAAAGTCGTCCAGGAAACTACTCTTCGCCTTCTTCTTGTCCTTTTTGGTCCCCCATGTGTCCCAATCGTCATCCTTGGGTGGCTCCTCAACGACCGGTGCAGGCTCAGGATCGAAGCCAAATGTGGTTTTCTTCTTGTTCTTTTTGGTGGTAGTGGCACTCCAGCTCCAGTCGTCGTCCTTAGCTGCCACCTCCTCCTTGGGTTCCTCGGCAGGTTTTTCAGCCTCTGGTTCGTCGTCCCATATACTCTTCTTCTTTTTCTTCTTGTCTTTCTTGGACGTAGCCGTGGCAAACCCGCCCCAGGAATCATCATTGTCCTTGGACTCAGCCTTGGCGTCGGCATTCTCCTCCTGTATGTCGTCGAAAGCACCGAAGGATACTGTGGTCTTCTTCTTCGATTTGGAGCGACCCATCTCCCATGGATTGTTATCGTCGTCCTTTTTTTCAGTGGATTCGCTCTCTTCGTTCTTAGTGCCAGAGAAGCTCCAACTACTCACGGATTTGCCTGTATTCCAACTAGAGCCCCAAGCTCCAAAGGAAGATTTGTTATCGGAGATGTCAAGTGAAGCGTCCTCTTTCCCGGCGTCGTCACCTAGCTTGATATCTTGGAAGTCGGTCCCGAAGTCATCCGTTGGAATGTCGGGGAGAAATGAGGTGGTGGTCTTGGTATCGGCAACAGCAGCGGCGCCCTTTTTCCCCTTCTTTTTCGATTTGGCCGGGGTGAACCAGTCATCTTCGGGAGGGGGGTCATCATTATTACCCTTATCGCCGCCGTCGCCGCCATCACCACCACCGTCACCACCGCCGGCATCACCGCCAGCGTCACCCCCAGTACCACCAGCATCGTCGCCTCCGCCTGCACCTCCACCGTCGTTGTTTGCGCCATCATCCTTCTTGTCGTCGTTGTTGTCAGTCCACTTGTTTGCGGAAGCAGCAGCTTTCTTCTTCTTCTTTGCCGCCTCACGAAAGCCATCCGCTGAATTCCAATCGACAGTAAAGTTTGATGAGGGATCAGCGAAAAGAGAGCGCGGTCGGCGGGTGTCCCGCGCCGCAGGTGTGGGCGACGCTGTGGAGACCGCGTTGCCTGACCACCGAGGTAGTTCCTGAGATGCAATTGCATCAGTGCCGCTGGGGTCAACGACATCATCCCCAGAGCCTGAAGTGTCCGTGTCACAGGGCGGCGGAGGAAAGTTCCGTTGCCACCTTGGGGTGGTGGGCGGCAGGATAAGTGGACTCGAAACCAGCCGAGTCAGTGATGTTTCGTCGTGGTGTTGTTGTTTGCGAGAGGTCTGGAGATGCCATGTTAGTTAGGCTTTTTGGAACTCACGTATCTGTAATGTGAGGAAGCAGTAGAAGATCACAGGAGGTGAGAAATCATGCTGTTGGCATATGTGACAGCCACTATGCACCCCTAAGAGAGTGACGGGTGTTGATCCGCGACTCGCTCCTCGTATGACCTGAACCATTCACTCTAACTCAAGAGTAAACGGTTGGGGCGCAGAAGACTTCATATTCGAGTATAGAGCCTTACACCAAGCTACATGAGCAGGTCTGACTGGAAGAGCATTCATAGCGCAAACCATGGATGCGAAGGGGTAGGGGGGAAGTTACCAAATTATAGGGGTATAAACGGAGATATGAGAAGAAAAAGGTAACTTGATATTTGCAGATACTGAATAGTCGAGCGATATACGGCCCTACGCAGCTGATTGGAGATCTGGCTCGTATCTCTGCTGCAAAGCAATTGTGACAAAATATTATATAGAAATTTAGATCCCCTTACCTTTAGATACGGGTGAATCTGGGCCCAGCATCGAGCTATGGCACTCAGTTGAATGTGTAGATCGTCTCCATCATCCCACCCAGTCGTCAAGCTCGGGATTGTTTCCCAAGCATGCACGCTTCCCAAAGAGCGGGCCGTGGACACCAGTACCTCGGCCGCGGCCATTGTGGAATTTCAAGCTTGAGTGCTGCTGAGATACGGGTGTCAGGATCATGGGGGAGGTCTGGGAGGCCGTGGGCGGACGAGGGCTATCGAGGTTATTGAGGGTGTGGCTGTGGATGGGTAATCGACGGTAAAGAGGCTCGACGAAGGTAAGGCCGGGCTTGTCGTTTCGGGGTTCGATTTCGAGTCTGGTAAAGATTTCGGCGATTTCAAGAAGGTAGAGTCAAGAAAGACGCGGCAGCGGGCGGTCGAAAACACGCAGAACAAGTCAAGTATTACCGCAAAAGCTCCAGTGTAACAGCGGGGATGTCGTCGCGAGAGGCAAATCACCGGATAGTCGAACGAGAGAAGAAGACGGTGGCTTCTAGACTTCCTCGAGGCGATCGCTTCGAGTGATCTTACAGTCAGACTGGTCCTCGGAGAGAAGTCTGTCGTTTCCGGGTATCGTGGGGTGTAAGTGGAAAGGTTGAAAGTATTATTTATTATTCGAAGAGACGGGGAAGGGAAAAATGTTTTGCTGCATTGTCCCACCTTCGGAAGTACTCCATGCAAGAAGGGCAGCGATGTAGTGTACCGTCTGGTTGACGGGTAGACAGACCGGGGGGGGTAATTAGTGGACTTGGGACCAAGGGTGGGTGAAGTGACGAAATGGGTATTAATCATTAGCCAGACGCCCGGGTGTAATTTCGGACATCTTAGGGAAGGAAGGTGCTGAGTGTGGACCGACCACATGAGGCAAGAACGGGGCATCCTGCTGGGCTTGATTCATCCTCGTACACACGTAAGAAATACTGATCAGAATGCTTCGTTGTTTATCTCTCATTTCGAACGGATGTCTCTGATGAGGCTTGCCTAGAAGAAGTGTAGCCGAGAGCCTGCTCGTGGTTTGGCATGTACAACAGATAGTACAAGCGTCAGCAGGTCTGCGTTCGCCTGGGCCCCTGTTTCTTGATCACAAGGGGAAGCACAAAACGGCGGGGGTTTATCGCCATGGCACAGGAACAGCAGTAATAGGACAGCTCCGGACCTTGGAGAGTGGCTGTATGCCTAGCAGGGCGATTCAAGTCTACACAGGCCAGCAACGCTGCTTGGCCACACTCGTCCACCAGTCGGCAAATCCAGGCGATTCCCAGGGCTAGCATTCGCTGCCCCAAGTTGCACTCTTCTGGTACAGCTTCAGAACGTGCAATTCGATTGACCGAATAAGAATCCCGCCATGAACCATCGTACCAAGGGCTCATCAACATGGGGCGCTAGCCTTATGTCCTGTCCAACTTGCACCGCATGTGCACTTGACGGATCATGGGCCTGAGGATGTGCATTGCAGATTCATGCCAACTCCCTTCATCTGAGATTCTCCAGTGATCGCGTGTCGCGTTGCTCAACTTCATATTGCACTTTATTATCCAGCGTCCTAATCAATCGGCCCAACCAGGCATGCGGGTAGCCGAATGAATACCCAGCCAAGCACAAGACACATGCTCACCAAGGGTATCTATTCTCGACTAATACAGCGAACAACGTCGTCGGCTATAATTTGTTGTTTCAGGAGAACCATAAAGATTAAATATATTTTACAAAAAATAAAAAAATGAAAAAAACAACAACAATAATAATAATATTAGTATATTCGATATGACATNTTATTAATTTGATCATCAGATTCATGAATTTTAGTTAATGGATCATCACCTTTATGAGCCGTTGTATGATAATTTAAGACCGCTGTTCCCCTCCCCATGGACTCGGCGTTCCCCTCGTGGCGAGCAAAGTCCTCGGAGACGCCTCCCCCCGGTCCCCCGAATTTCATTTCATCCCTTGATCCCGCAGGGAAACGGCTGCGAACCTTCTTCAGTGAGTCACTCCACTGAGCATTCTCGAGATGGAACAGATCAAGCAATCGAACACGGATGCGATGGAGGAGCGCGCAGATATGAGTATCATGAAAAGCATTCCCGACTCGACACGTCCCCTCCCAAATTCTTTTCTTTTTTGTTTCTATCTGCTTTTTCCTGTTGGCTCTTGTACACTAGAGTACTCTGCCGCGTGGCGTGCCCGTATCACTATCACTCGAGCCAGGCCAATGAATGACGCCTCCGCGGAGGCGCGGAGGGCGGGAGGACGTCAGCTTTATCACCCCGGGAGGCCCGTCGTAGTATTCCGGGGCCGTGGCACAGTAGTGTCCTTCCACGTAGTGTGCATGAGCATTGGTAAAAGCCCGTGTGCACCCGTATACATATGTACCGTGACAAGTTTAGTAATGGGCCTAGACCAAATCGGGACAACCTCTGTCAAGATATCAAATCTCAGCCTGTTCGTTAGAGAGGGGTGTGAGGGGGACTGGCTGGCTGTGACACCCGTCAACGAAGGGCCACCGAATATGTACACGTTGGAGAGAAGTCCTGCCATCTTGGGTGTACTTTCATACATTAGCTTCTTCGCTGGTGGGCACTTTTGTATTCGTCTTTTAGTGTACGGAGCAGTAAGAGAGCAAGGAGCACGAGGGGAAAACCCAACCGGGCAAAAACGCACAAATTCAGTCCAAGCGATGTGATAAACGGTGACGCAGAGAAGCCTCCCATTCTGCCCCGAGAAACCCGGTTACCGATTACCGGTTCCCGTTAATCCTGAAGCCTCTGGGCCGTAGATAGCCGGGACGGGCATGTACCAATGGCGCCGAAAATCTGTTGTGCATTCTATTCAGCCACGATCCATTGGACCAGGACGCTAGAACGGAAGACGGCGGAGACGCCTCATTATCTCTATTCTCGGGTTTTCAGGCGTTCGAGACATTATACGCACCTTCTCTCGATCGAAGCTATGTGCCTCCAGGACATCTCGGGAAAACAGTCATAACGCTGAGAACCTCATGTGCAAGATTCGCGTCTCTCCACCATCATCTGTAGATCACTTTTCTAAACCAGAGACGCAGAGGGAACCAAAAATGCCTCTGAAACGGTATACCGACCTTCTTCGCCGTGATAAACCCGCTCCCATCTAGCCGCCGCGACCCCGAACGTGACGTCTATCCTCTTCAGCTCCACTCGCGCCTGCACGACCAACTCGACTACATTCTTGCCCTCCAGAAACCTCCCAACGCCCGTTCCAGCTCGTGTTGCTGGGCGTCAATGACAGTGCCGTTTCGCTCCCTTCCTCGGCCGGCAACCTCGACGTGATCCTTCGGGCACCATGCCATGCCTCCCACGGTAACCTCCTCGCGTCCGCCAGATTCTCCCGTCCAAGTCCGTCCCGCGACAGAAGCCGCCCGGACCCGCACAACACGGACCACGTCAGGTTCGTGCACACCTCCGCACCCTCTTCCGTGGCCACGATCATCGCCGCCACTGCTGCCCGCATCTTCGCTACTCCACGTGTCCTCTCTGCCTCATACATATCTGCAGGCGTCCTACGGCCCACCACCGCAAGACCGGGTGCCGGCAACCGGTACGCTGGAGAAGAAACCGGGTATTACCACCGCGGGGCTCTGAGGTACAGGCGCACCTTGCGCCCCCCTCCGCGGTCTTCCTTAATGAAAGCAGTCCCAAGATCCTGGCCCCGGCGTACCAGACCATCTGCGAGGGTGACAACGCGCTCGAAGTGGAACAAGCACGCGTTCCACCGTCTCTACAGACCGGACAGTCCCGCCCTGATGCATAGCTTTTGACTGGCAGTGGTGCAGCCATATCGACCGGGCCGCCGCCGCTGCCTCCTCCTCCTCTCTCTCGTTCTCTCTTCCCAAACGCACTCATTCCCTCCCCCCATACACGAAGATCGGCCCTCGCCCCCATCATCCCCACCTCGTAACATCCTCTCGCGAAACCTTTCCCGCGCAAAATGACCTCACCAGCGCATGCACTTTCCTTCAGTGGCGCGAAGAGCAACGTTACCGCGTGGGCATAACTCCTCAGTGCCACCGCCCGGTCGCGTTGCCCAGAGGTGGGGTACTCGTCGTCCACAGTTGCGTAGAATGGCGGGCCCTCTCGAGCGGGTATGCCCGGGCGAGATGCCACATCGCGTTCATGGCTTGAAGGTTAAGCCGCTCGAAGACCCTCCACGGTATCCGTCGTTTATGCCAACCGCGCACGTGGCCGTGGGGCTTGGCTGAGGAGCTGCAGCCCTACCGAACATGTGTGTGTGTGTGTTGAGTGTGATCTCTGTCTGCCCAGCGCACCCAGCCAACCCCGTAATCGTCGCTCAGCGCGAGACTGAGCGCTCCGCAACGTGGGACACGTTAGCGATGGGTCCGCGCTCGCGCTCATCTCGCGGAGGTAGTGCGTATTTCCCGCGTCCCTCTTGTATCCCGCCGCCACCTTCTTCTGGCCCTCGTCCGCGCAGTCAAACATGGGGTGCAGCGGCCCCCCGGGCTCAGCATAGCATGCCACATCGCATGCTCAGTGTGCGCCATCTGCAGGATGTCGCACGCCCGGAAAGCGCGAGGGCAAGAAGGCCGCGGTTGCGGGGCGCCCTGGCGGGAGTGGACCTTGTCGAAGAGAGCGGCATCCGGGGGTGTGGAGGTCGGGTGGGAAGAAGGAGGGGTGCGAAGAGACGGGGTTTCCGGGCCCTAATGCTCCGGGTGTCCGCGATCGGAACTTAGTGAACGGCCTTTATTACTTGGCATCATATCCTCAAGAAAGAAACGGGAATAGCGGCAAGGAATTTCTGCTGCATGGAGGGACCAATGTCATCAGGAATGGAGATCAAGACCTGCCGGTTCTCGAAGCCTGCAGCCGAGCCTGCAACTCAAACAACAGCTGGACGTCAAGTCCCGCCCGCAACACCCGTCGCGCACTGCAGTCTCTTCAGGGCGTGCGTTTGAGCATACATATACATTGAGCTCATTGATGTGACGAACTTGTACTGCCCACTAGTCCTACGGAGGCACCCCGGTCACCCGCCGCATCTGTGCTGGTGGTCCGGTCCGCCCTTCGCTCTGGAACGTCCTACTTTATCGCCCTCTTTTGCTAGTCGTCGGCCAGGCACTAACGGAGCAACCCCCAGTTTTTCCAAGACTCACAGTATTCGTTACTTGTCCCGACATGTCGGTCCTTATTCTATCCCGCTCTACCGGAATTCCCCGTTCACCAGCTACAGCGGCGGTCTAGCCTCCTCCAGTGTTGGGCCGATCTTCAAAACATCTACGAGTCCCACTCGTCGAACAAATAGATCACAATACATATCCTGTTCTCGTAAATCGGCTTCCAGTCCCGGACCAATACTGTATGGCCTATATCCGATGCCGGGCACTGCCCTAGGCCGGTCGGTGAGCCAAGAGCTCCAGCTGAAATACCAATATGGTGCCATGATGGTATATCAATGCATGCCAGGTCGCCGGAGAGGCACATCCATCAGAAGCTATGAATATTGGCGAACTCAGAGTCGGGCCGTCAGTGATGGCGTCCGTCCATTTGGCTCAAGGTGGTTTCGAGCCATGCGATAGGTGCCTTGTCTCCACCATCACACCGCCCCCCAAAAGGACGAAAACCGGTGACGTTGCAGATTGTGAACAAGCCCTTTCGTCGTGCTAGGCGCCTGGGAAAGTTCTCCTCTGTGTGATTCGGGACCATCCCAGGTGTTTTAACGCAAGCTAGGGCGGAAATTTAGTAAAGGGCCCTTCCAGGAGAGAAAAGGTATCATTCTCCACCACTATATTTAAGCCGTTCTAGAGCATCAGGAGATGGAATATGTGGTATCGGAAGTCCGGTCGGCCGGGCGTGGAGAGGACGTGGGTCAACAGCAGTTTGCATCATCCATGACCCGGGAACATCCTGGCCGAGGACTCCATGATTTGAGCTGGCGCTCGGGGTGCTTCCAGGGCTGGAGAACGAGATAATAGTCTGAGAGGGCCTTCTGTGGGTTGGTGGGACCGGTAATATGGTGCTGAGAGGAACCGGCCCGAGAGCGACACATACCTTTGGTGGCTATTCGAGTAGACTCTACGACTGCATTCCGGAATGCAAGGAAGTTGTCAGAGGTTAGTCGGAAGGGCGGGAAGGGCGACAGGTACTCCGAGTCCTTTAGACTCCCGGGACGATGTCTCGTATGATCGATCTGTGCTGCGCAGTGCTGGGGCAAGTCAGTATCTGGCTCATGGGTGATTTGTGACTTGACTAACGTAGGCAAACGACTCAGCAAGCTAGAAACGGCTCCCGGGATTGATGCCCTACCTGATGAGACTGTGAAGACAAGCATCAAATCTCAAGACGCGAAGTGCCGATGAGAAGCTGTGTCCTCCCATGCTGGTACACATACCCCTGAGTCTTCAATATCTAGTTTCGGATAGGAATACAGAGGCGTACAGATCGACGCCTTCTTAGCGCGCAGGGTCCAGCACCCTCTGTTCTCTAGCTCGCCACAGTCACCGGCCTGTATGTGTATGAGCCTGTCTATATCCGTTCTCGAAGGGTGAAGGCGGCCAATCCCATCCCCGCAATACTGGATGGGAGACTCTCGACCAATAAAGGTGGTGATGATGTATGTGGTCAGCCCGTCGTGACCGTTTAGTCTCCTGAATCTCTGCGAGCACCGAGACCTCTCCCCAGCGAAGACCTGACTGTTGGTCGGTCAACAATTGAGGTCCCCGTCTGATGACTCCGGAGTCCGACTTGCGGGGAGACTAATCAGTCGATTCGTCCCCCCTTGCACATCTATCGGCCCAATCATCCTTCCCTCGACCTTCAACGGGCTCACTGAAGACAGCGGTGTGGGGGGGAAGCGGCCGGCAAACAAGGCCTCCTTGGAGCCACTGGAGGTCATGTTCCACCGAGGCCTTCTCCCATGGACCACATGGATCTAGAGTCCTCAGACAACCCACACTTCCCTAGTGGATGGCGCAAAAGTCCGGCGAGTTCCGATCCCTGGCCTTCGACAAGTCCGTGATAGACGAGTCGCCAACTCGCCAGAATGGCGTAGAGCTTACTGAAAGGCGGAAAGTGAATCGTAATCTATTGGCCCCTGGCCCCGTAGGTATCGTACAGATGGACAGCGCCGCCCCATCGGAGCGCTTCCATTAGAAAAAGGGAAAAAGAAGATCCCCGAGGCCCCTTCCCCCAGAACGCCGAGTAATGCATGTCATCAAGCTGTACATACCTCAACAAGAAACATGCAGGATAGCCAAAAAGGAGAATACCTAAAAGGACAGTCCCTCGATAAACAGAGGGAAAAAACAAGAGGGACACAAAGACCCAGGGAGGGGATCACTTCGTCCTCGGATCCTCACCCATCCTCACCATCTCATACTCCCCAGCCCCATCCCTCCCCCTGCCCCTCCCTCTTCCCCTCCCAAGACCATCCTCACCCAGGTCGTCCGCCCCATCGCCGCCCTCAACCGCCTGGCTCTCAACGTCCCTCCGACCGCCGCCGCCGCCGCCGAAGGATATGGGCTGCAGCTCGCGGTACCGGCACCCCCAGACGCCCAGGGCGACGGCAACGGCGGCGGACGCGGCCATGGTGCCCCACCACATGGTGTGGAGGGGTAAGGTACCGGTGTACAGGGTTGTGACGACGAGGTGGAGGAAGTGCGTGGTGAGGGCAAAGTCGGGGACGAGTTTGCTACGGGTAACCAAGACTACTATCGCGGCGCCCCTGTGGTGATGGAAACCTGGTTAGCCTGGGTCCAAAAAGGCTCCATCTTCGTAAGAAAACCAGCTCTCGAGGTCTGGGGTTGGGGATGCAGCTCATGTTGCCCAGCAGCTACTCGGGAGAGACGTCTCACGGTGGAATGCTCAGTGAAGACGAGAGGAAGAGGGAAATGGAGACGAGGTGAAACAAGGGAATAAAGACCGGACGAAGGATACGTACAAGCACAGTCCGCCAGTCAACACCCACACGAAAGCCAGGAGCCACCCCTGCGTCGTGTCTCCGCGGACGCCTTCCCACCCAAAGACCAAGTCGGTGCCGAAGCGCGTGCCCGCGGCCAGCGAGGTGAAGAGTATGAGCATGAAGGCTGACACGTAGTATACGCCCTGCAGCGCGGCGATCTGTGATACGATGCGGAGGGGCGGCAGCTCCGTCAAGGCGCCCGGGCGGCGCAGGCGGCGACGTCGCGGCATCGCTGGCGTCGGCTGAGTATAGCGTCGGCTTCGAAGCTGGAGATTGTTTGTGATATATTTGAGGTGCTACCGTGGGGTCATCTCAGGTTATTGGACTCGACTTGATTAGAGCGAGTGCTGGTGGCGTTGTCGGGAGGACGAAGTCTACGTCGGTCGCGTGGGGTTTTCGTTCGCTGGCGAGGAAGGAGGTTGGGTACTCAGTAACGATGTGCCTGTTCTAGGACGACGTAGGGTATCTGATCGAAACAGAGAACAAGAAAGAAAAAGACCAGTTCTGGATTGAAAACAAGAAGGATATTACGCAAGTGACAACTCGGTGTCAGCAGTGTCTAAGTGACCGCGATTAGTCTCTTGTGAAGGGGTTCACAGTGTTGTCGGGATGAAAAGAGGATGCCTGGCTGGTTGATTCAATGTTTCCAGATGCGACGACGTTGCAGGTCACAGTGTTTCCCCCTTGCACTTGTGGCCTCACCGCCTAAATTCTGCCCGAGGCGTGGGGAAAACCTCGGGCGATGACGAAGCTTTGCAAAGAAGCTCTTTTTCCGACTCCAGCGTCACCACTGACTGTGACCATCTTACGACTACTTTACCGCTCGCGACCTCGCGCATCCCACGACATTACGAATTGCCATTTGAAATCGCCCTAGACTCGCCAATTGAACTTCCGTTCCCATAGCGCAAGCTTCATCGCCGGATTTTCCGACCTCTAGACCCCCACGACCGAAAAATCCTCTCCCTGAGCATCGGAACACACCCACGAACTCCCCCCTCAAGCCGATTTCCCCCAGCCCATAACACAGGAGATAAACAAAGGCGGGAGAAGGAAACCCCGAACGCGGTAAACGAAACTGAAATCCATTTATTCGCGACACGGAGCTAGGAAGCCCTCGAGAAAAGCAATGGGCCTCTTCACCCCCGACCGCGCGACCCAAGTCCGCACCGGCGCCGTGGTCCCCACCCGCGCCGAGCGCCTGCAGTGCTGGGCCTCGCGCGACGCCTACTTCGCCTGCCTCGACACCCACGCCATCGTCGACGCCAACGCCGACCTCAAGGCCGCCAAGAAGGCGTGCCCGCTCGAGACGGAGGCGTTTGAGCGCGACTGCGCCGCCAAGTGGGTGAGCTACTTCCGCGACTGGCGGGTCGCCGAGGCGAAGAAGAGGAAGAAGATTGAGCAGCTGGAGAGGGAGGGGGCTGTTAGGATGGACGTGAAGCCCGAATTTGGGGCGAAGAGGTGAAACTAGGGAGGGGAGAATGGATTGAAGACAGCGCTTGGCTGGAAGACGGCGGTGGGGTGGCATGCTAATGATGGAACGAATCTCTGGGGAAACGCTGGAGCAGGAGTAGACGGCTGGTCTGCTTGGCCGCCGCTCTTTGACGAACTGTTAGGGGCTGTACGAAATGTATATTATCACCATAGAATGCCGACGGGCGGTCCGCACACTCAGGCAACATTGATGCAATCTTTCCTCAACCCGCGCTCTCAGCAAAAAAAGTCTCGTGCTGGTGGCTTGACACGCATATGAACAGGTTGCTACTGGGCGAGTGGTTTAGTGTCAGGCGTGTATATATTCGAGTCGTAGGAGCTTCAGTAGGAGCTATCGTTCCTCTCAGCCCTGGATCTGTCCTGCTTGGTGCCAATGTGCCCCGCGAGAGACCTTGACATGATCACCACGTGCCGCCATCCCTCACCTCAGCGAAGAGGGCGCCTTGCCCCAGGGTAATACACAGTTGCGAAACTCCACCGCTCGGCATGGCCTGGAGCTAAGCGCATCGACTTGGAAACGATCGCCAGGCGGGCCCGGTCTACAACTGCCTGCAACCGGAAGACCCTGCTGACGTTTTGTGCGCGAGTGGATGCCCAAAGGTCCGGCGCGTCTGGCGCCAGGCTGGATGATTACGATATACTACTGCCTATGAAGCCCATGGCAGTGATGGACCAAAGTGTATAAAACCACTGAACTGGACTCTGTCCCTTGAATTGGGAGTGTAAATCGCATGGCGCCTCGTTGAATCAAAACTACAATCCCTTTCCAGCCACCACCCCCCCCCATAACAACAATATGAACCGAACACCCTAACGCCCATAGACCATGTTCTGCGACAACAACCATAAACCTCCTGGGCTCTACCCTCGTGAGACCTATGGTATCGATCCCACCCCCCTCAACGCGTAAAAAAAAAGTACCTACTCGCCCCACCCTTACATAGCAGCCCTAGGCTTTGCCTTCGCCTTGGCCTTCTCCTTCTTCTCCTCCTTCATCTTCTTCCTCTTCTCCTCATTCTTCTCATCATTCTTCCTCTTCAGCGCCGCCCTCTCCTCCTCCGTCTTCGGAATCACCTTGAAGAACCCATCCAGCCTCACCTGCTGCGCGCTCTTGAGATTCTTCTCCAGCCTCTTGGCCCCCGCCCGCACCCGATCCTCCGAAAACCCTTTCTCCTCGACCAAAAACTTCACGAGCCCGTCGACGTCGGGCTTCTCCCACTTGAAGTCGGCGCAGAGGGGGTCGTCGGCGGCGCGCACGTCCGGGTGGAAGAAGAGCTCGCGCGCGTCCTTGTACGGCCAGTCCTCGGGGATCTTGTAGCGCTCCTTGGGGTCCTTCTCGATGGCCTCGACGACCTTTTCGAGAGACTTGTGCTCGCGGATGAGTTTTAGGGCGGTAGTGGGGCCGACTTTGGGGATGGGGTCGAGATAGTCGCAGCCGAGGAGGATGCAGAAGTCGATGAACTGGTCTTTGGTTAGCATCTCATGCTTCAAGAAAAGAGAAAATGAAGCATGACTAGTAGAAGAGTAAAAACGGGTGACTTGGAAAACGAACGACAGAGCGACCGGGCAAGCGAGCGAGAGAGAGAGAGAGGAAGGAGGTGGAGTGGATACGTGGGTTGGGTAAGAAATCGTCGCAATGAGGACGCAAGGTAGAGACGCGATGTTAACGAGAGGAAAAGCACCAGAGGGACAAGCTCACCTGCTCACGCGTCATATCCAACCCCTCCAGCACCTTCTCCAGATGCACCTCCTGGATCGGCTCCTTTCTCTGCTCGCTGAACGTAAGATGCCTCAGCAGAATCGGCGCATTAAAGCACAGCGTATCCATGTCCTCGCTCGCCGCCGCGTACACCTTGCCCGCCCTCGCCAGCACCGCACACTGCGCCTCCGCCTCCGTCGGCGCTACGATGAAGGGGATCCCCATGAGCCTGAGCAGCCGGCGGCACTCCTCGTTGTGCTCGCGCGTCACGCGCACCGTGCGGCGCGCAAACTTCTCCACGTCCTCGGCCGTGCCCGTCTCGCGCGCCTCCTCGAGCCCCTCGTGCGCCTCCTGCTTGCGCTGGAAGCGCTTGGCCAGCTCACCCGACTTGAGCTTGGGCGGGGCGCCGTCGAAGACGTAGAGGGGTTTGATGCCGTTGTCGACCATGCGGAGGGTGCGGTAGAACATGCCCATGAGGTGTGAGGTCGTCTGGCCGGACTCATCCATGAGCTGCTGGCCTTCGGAGCGGACGGCGATGAGAAAGCTGTAGATGCTCATGGAGCTGTTTGGCCGCATGGGGAGGATGCTGGTTAGTATGTGGTTCGGTTCGTGGGTCGAGACGGTCGAGGGAAACCGGAAGGAGAGAAAGGTTCTTACGCATCCTAGGGGAGAGGGGATTGGTTAGCTTCGTGAACAGGGTGCAGAGCTGAAGACCGCGCAAAGGCCGTGGGGCCTCCATTGCAGGATCAAGATGCAAGTTTTCTTACAATAGCCACCTTGCGCCCAAAGTGGTTTTTGATCTCGCCCTCCTTGATCGCATCGGGAGCGTGCTCCTTGATGATGGTGCCCAACCCCTTGATACCCATCTTTGCCGCGAGAACACCAAAGAAGCTGCCTAGTTTGAACGGCGGGGTTCTCAATTGACTGGGTAGGTTCCGTCCTCGATGGAGATAACACTTGTAGCTGAGGATATCACACTGCAGGTCTTCAGACCGTTCTCGCTCGCCAATTGTGGTAGGGTCAAAGGATAGAGGAGGTCGGTGATCTGATGGCGGATCGTGGAAAGTCGTGACGGCAACGCGGCAGGGAAGGAACGTCGGGGAAATCTTATGACGCGACATGACATTTGATGCTCGCGCGTTGAGAGCTTACATATCGTCAGGTGTCGACTAGGCTAGTGACAGCTGGTTGCCAGATGCCCGTCCAGATACCCCCACCTTACCCCCACTTACAAATTTATGCCTCAGGTTTCAACGATTTCGAGGCAGCACTCTGACCTCCAATGTGCCGTAACCCTGTGCTATTTTTGCACTGATGACCGCCTGCACTGCAGATCAGCCCCACAGTGGCTCAAGTGGCCCCACACCACACGACCCGTCCCTTCGCACTGCACTTCTGTGCATTCGAGTTGGGAAACACGGCCGGGATTTCGACGGAACCTTAGAGTCTATGCCGGCCGTTTAGTTACCAGACCCAAACGAGACCCGGGTATTGCCGTCTCTTGTTGATCTGATGGCATAAGTCATTTAAGTCATTTGACGATGCACAAAATCACTAAGACGCACACTCACTTAGAGTGGGTGTACCGCCATGTCATTTAACAGGTTGTGGGCTCTTCGAGATGATCACTGAGCAAACAGGTTTGCGTATTGCGAAGCCCTCTTCCGTCTATGGATCATGAAAACAGAGCCTCCATCCCAAGAGTTCGTCAGAAAGGGTGTTGCACCCGATCGGATCGTACACTTCCGCACTTCGCATCCAGCGAGCGAGAATACCCGAAACTCGCGAAACATTGTCTACTCAACAAGTGCGTAATGCATCGGCTGTATGAACCATCCGTGTGACTGATGAACTAGATGATATACGTCAGAGAAATGAAGTGAGATATACGGAGTACGAGTTTGGCGTTTCTGTTTCGGTACAGCCCGAGATACGTGCGTTGGTTGCTTTCGGACCTGGCGTATAGGCACAAATTAACGGCCAAAAGAAATGACAACTACTATGCATTGTGAGGACTAGTATTGCAGTAAGGCGGTTAAATACAGTTTACTCCCCTCCAACGGTACTAGTTATACCGTCTTACAGCATCCGCCCCCTTCCCACCCCCGATCCTTTTTGCACCTGTGGAGTGTGGACCGAATTAACGGTTCTGTTCTCCAAACGACCCCTGGTCTTAGGCTTTGCGCCGCATGCCTTATCAGCCCTCTCGGACCTCCGACGTGGCGAGAGGCGGTGAAGCATCAGGATGAGACTGAGGTCGCCGGGGAGACAAGCATTTCCCTTCCCCTCCATAGCCGCTCCCGCCCTAATCCCCGCCAATGCGTCCATGTATGCCGTCCTGAAGCCTAAGGGTGAAGTGTAAAAGTTACGCAAAGATGTGTTTGATCCAACAGTCCAGAGAGAAACTATCAGTTACATGTTAAACCTTGTACTACGCCACGCGTCTTCACCAACCGTACAAAGCTCAGTTTGCCAAGACGGCTGTGTTCCAATCCGATGTATGCAGGGAGGGAGACCTGCCTTTAGAACTCTGGGAGATGGTTAATCTTCCCCTGGGCAAACGCTTGGACACAATAACAGACAGGAACGCTTGGCCATAGCGTAATTTGGAATCACCAAACGGAGCATTTATTGTGTGTAAGACCAGTTCCTGGGAACCGGGACCGGCGCATATCTCACCAGTTCGATGGGTTAGCTCGTATTATCTCTTCCCCTCGTGGCCCATCGTTCTTGTTTCAGGGGTTCTCAGCGCTAATTTCCTACGGTTTGACAACCACCATCTGTTCCTTCGAGATATATGATCAATGAAGCTGTTGTTGTAAGCCACAATATCAACTTACTGTACTACTTACACCCCACCCCTCTCTGAAGCCCCTTTCCACGAACCTAGGCCAGTCTTTCACATCCCGGGTGCACCACAGTGCTCTGGATACAGCCCGAAAGGTCATTTCTTCGAAACATGTAGCAGAAGCAGAAGTCGGATAGCCAAAGAAACTTCCCAACAAACTCGCAGTTTCTGCCAGAACGTGACAGCAGGTCCGAAGGCTGGTCCAAGGCGAGTGTGCGCTAGGGTGATTTCTACACCCTTAAACATGACCCCATAGGGCGTGTAAGTTGCTATTTAACACCCGGTGTGCGTCACCCTCCCCCCTCGTCGCAAGCTGAGCTTCACTATTTTACCAAATGGCTCAGGGGGAGACGCCAGACCCACTGAAATCGAGAGCGGTGTGGACAGGGCAGTGGGCATGGGACCACCTGCCCCCGCTGTGGACCATCCCGGCCTCCTGTCACGGTCACAAAATGCAGAATTGGGTACAAGATCGGCATGTTGAGCAGATTTATCATAATGTTCTTGACCGACAACAGCAGCATCTAATAATCTTGATTTAGA
>JAXQGT010000519.1:0-10993 GCA_037040375.1 Basipetospora sp. M8501
AAAGCGTTAGTACCACTGTTACAATTTAACCAAAGTGAAGAATCTAAAGAATATGATCATTCTATGACAATAGGTACCAGGCCAAGGAATATTAATACACTCCCGTCTAGTTGTGAACCCAGGATTCTGCTCGTGACGTCTAGAAGGGGCGCGTGCCAAGACAATTGGTCCGTTACACAGGAGTAGGTGTAGGAAATGGAAGACGAAGGCAAAGAGAGAGCGTACCGATTGAGATGTAGCTCCACTTCGTGCCTCAAGTTCCATGAACCTTAAAAAGTGTGGCCAAAATGGCGGCTGCCCACTAGGCTTGGAGATCTGTTATCCGTCGGAGTTCGGGATCACTAGTGGGCTCGTCGGAGCACACCGTCCACTGTCTCCATCTCCTCCGCCAAGCTTGACTGTAGAAAGAGTGCAGACAGCAGGCTACTACTGACGAGGTTCGTGAAGGCCTGGGTACTAACTGCAACATCGCCTCGGGATAATGGCTCGCCAAAATCAGAACTTCAAATCAGAAATCGGAAGGGGAATCACCTTATCAAAACCCTCAAGTGGGAGATAATCCCCCGGGTGAATGATCGGGTCAAAGGGACAAAAGACGTAGTTAAGTCGTAAGGTGGTCTCGCCCGGTCATCAAGCCTAGGAGATGTCTCAATACTAGCGAGCTTGTGCAGAGTAATCTAGGCATGGGAGACCCGTGGTTGGCTTGTCGCAGAGCCGAAGGGGGCAGAAGCTGCAGCGTGAGGTTCTGATGGGTGCCAGTTGTCTCCATACTCCCGTAGTGTAATACCTCAGTCCGACATGCAATATACGGAGCAGAGTAAGTGTCTGTCCAGGTACAATTGACTCGGGACCAGGGCCAAAGTCGAACCTGGGTGGCAGGGACGGAACGGCGGTGCAAGACCAGGGCGTCGGTGTCGGTTGTCGTCCAATTATTCGTCCGCCAAGTTCTGCTCTTGCAGGGATCCTGTCCACCAACCACCTCGCGGATAGCCAGGGACCCAGTTAATAGGCTAGGCGGGAGACTCCGGGTGCGCACAGCTCGCCCAACCTTGAAAGGGTTCAAGTTAGGCACAGGAGGGGAGGGAGCCACTACTGCACCGGCTTGCTGTCACGTTTCAGAAACAATCGACCAGTGACGTCTCTTCGTTGTCCGGACGGCATGAACATCTGAATCGCCGCCAAAATTCACCACTCGGCGCCGCCATCCTATCGATTTCTTCCTAATCACGGTCTCAAGTTTGTCCATAGTGCTGGTGCCCGCCTGGTCTCCACAGCTCCCCGGTTCTCGTCGTTCGATAACGGCAATCATGGCTCCCTGCTGGTGGATTTTCCTGCTGGAGCTAGCATGGGTCCAGGATCTTCAGCATCGATGGGGATCGCCGTTTGCCCTGTGCTCCCTTGTACCTTGAAATCCTTTCCCATCTCGCATGTGCGAGGCCTCGTTTATGTGGATCCTTGGGCGGACGCCACAGCCCATTGCTTTTGATGACTTTGATCCAGTCAGGGGCATCGATGGACTTGGCGAGATACGAGGGTGAGAGGACAGGGGCGAGAGACAACTTTGAACACCGCGCCTTAAAATCCCTCTTAGGGCCCCATCTTCAGAGTAGTACACTACGAGTAGATCAAGGTCGAAGACTGTGAGCCTATCGCTGCCTTTGCTCTTTGTTTGCATTCCATTTCCGCCGTCGTCTGACAGGAGACCTTGGACTTGGGGGAAAACCCGGGGAAACTGAAGAAAGAGACACCGAGACCGAAGGACCAAAACGTCAAGATCCTCGCATCGTGCCTTTCCCCTTTCTCTCTCCCCAATTTCCTCGATCTCTCCAGATCGTCGTGTGGATTTTCCTCGTTGGTATTGTTCCTTGCAGCTCCATCATTTGACGTTCCACAGTCCTCCCAACATTCACTTCTTCTTCTTGTACATATCGTTACTGAGCTCTCCTGCTGCGCAGGCCCCCTTCGGTCTTGTCAGTGATATTGGGGGTTTTCTCCGTATCCTCAACTGTTTTGATCACAGCCTTGAAGCATTCCGACCCGAGATACCCAGCATCCACACCCTTGCGACGAAACGACAGTGCACTGAGTGCATTGCCTCGACCCAGATCAGCGAACCTCGCATCACCCAGATCCTGACGCCAATTTTCCGCGGTTCAGTCTTGCCGTCAGCTCTCGCATCATATACGCATCTGTGGCTTGGACTACACATAGTGTTGCGAATTCTGGCGTAGCCATTGATCTGCTGCAAAGGGTCTTTCACGGTCATCAGAGAAGCCAGCAAACAAAGAAACTGCTGCGAGTGATATTGCACATTGTCTGACTGACCCTTTGACAATACCAACTCACAATGAACTTGTGTTGAGCCAGGCTTCACCTCCACCCTAAGGAACCTCCATTTAAGTACGGCTGCAGCAACTGCAGTTCTCCTCAGGAGATACCTCTCCTGGTTCCTTGGCCCAATATTCAGTTCGCAGGGCCTACATTCAGAATATCTCCTCAACTTCACGAAAGTATATCGATATTGTCCAGAGGCTCAGGCCGGGTTTCCTCAACCACCCCATTTTCATAATACTCAAATCCAGTCTCCACCCCGCCGTGCGTAGGGGACACTGAGATACGATGGACTTCCATGGACGACGAATAGGCCTCGTCGAGGACCCTACGAGAACGGCGACGTTAGAACCCCGAGCACATGCGGCGACCGGAACCGACGCGCCATACGGCACCTCGACGATAGCCCCGTACCACTCGGCCCTCAATGGCGTCAGCCAAGATACGAACCTACTCTTCAAAGACATGCTCTGGTGGACGTTAGGCATCATCGCACTCGTCATCCTCGCCGTCCGGATAGTCGAGATCTTCTGGATGCACATCCGGCAAGTATCCGCCATGTCCGTGTCAGGCGCCAAGCAGAACTACTGGAAATACGCTCAGTGGAGCCGGCTGCCCTGGCTGAAGCGCAACCTCATCTACTCGCCGCTGTGGAAGAAGCGACATAACCGCGAGATCAAGCTCTCAAGCGCCGTGAGCATCGGCACTCTGCCCTCGCGACTACACGCCCTCTTCCTGGGCATCTTGCTCATCAGCAACATTGTGTACATGTTCTTCCTGAACTGGCACAACGAGAATATGTACGCCTTCTGCGCCGAGCTGCGTGGCCGGTCGGGGACCTTGGCGCTCGTCAACATGGTGCCGCTAATCATCATGGCCGGACGAAACAACCTGCTGATCTCTTGGCTCAAGGTGAGCTTTGACACGTTCAACCTCATCCACAGGTGGTTGGGCAGGCTGGTGGTGATCGAGGCTGTGATTCATACCATCGCGTGGCTCATCGTCCAGCTAGCCGACGGCGGGTGGGCGTCCGTCCAGAAGCGAATCGCTAGCGAGTCCTTCATCGCGTCCGGCGTCATTGGTACCTTTGCCCTGGTTCTCATCTTCATCCTCGCCGTCTCGCCCCTCCGGCACGCCTTCTACGAGACTTTCCTCAACCTCCACATCCTCCTCGCCCTGACCATCTTCATCTGCACATGGATCCACTGCGCCGTGGCAGACATAGGAGCCCTGCCGCAGCTCCCGTGGATCATGGGCATCATGGTTTTGTGGTTTGCGGAGCGCCTCTGGCGCATGCTCAGCATCGCGTACAACAACTGGTCATCCAAGGGCTACACCGAGGCCGTAGTCGAGCCGATGCCGGGCGAGACCACCCGTGTCACGATGCACCTCCCGCGATACCTCGATATTCGGCCGGGCTCACATGCGTACATCCGCTTCAAGAACATCAGACCCTGGGAGTCGCACCCTTTCTCGATTGCGTGGGTCGAGCACACTCCGGACTCCAAGGGACTTCCCATCGCGGACAAGGAGGCGTCGGGCGCCATCATCGACAAGAAGCGCGCGACGACGTCGGTATCCTTCGTGATCGGCGCCCACACGGGCTTCACGCGGAAGCTCTACGAGCGCGCGTGCAGGGATGGGGGCCGGGGAAGGACGCTCCGCCTGAGGGCGGCCATGGAGGGCCCCTACGCGGGCCACCACTCGCTAGACAGCTACGGCCACGTCGTCCTGTTCGCGGGATCCTCGGGCATCACGCACCAGCTCTCCTTCCTGCGGCCCCTCCTCGAGGGCTACAACGCGGGCACGGTGGCGACGCGGCGCATCACGCTCGTGTGGGTCGTGCGCGACTACGAGGCGCTCGAGTGGGTGCGGCCCTGGATGGACGCCATCCTGCGGATCCCGAACCGCAAGGACGTCCTGCAGATCCAGCTCTTCATCACGAGACCGAAAAACCCCCGGGAGATCTCGTCGGCCAGCTCGTCGGTGCAGCTGTTCCCGGGGCGGCCGAACATTCCAATGGTGCTGCGGAGGGAGGTGAGGGAGCAGATGGGCGCCATGTGCGTCACGGTGTGCGGGCCGGGTGCGCTAGCGGATGATGTACGGGGAGCGGCGAGGGAGGTGCAGGACGAGATGACGGTGGTGGATTTCATCGAAGAGAGCTTCACCTGGTGATGAGAGGGCAGTTGAGAGGGGGGGGTTATTGTGTTTGCAAAATCTTCTAGACTTTGATTCCATCTTCTTCTTGTTTGGAGCGACCCATTTTATATTTGCTAAAGCTACATTAGGGAGGCGAATCTTGGGAGCAATGTCCGCTTGGCGTTTCTGGAAGAAGGCCACATATTGTTTAGAAGCGCCTTCTTTTTCTAGGCCCCGGGCCTCCATGGCTCCGTTTTCTCCTTTGTTCTATGGTACATAGCTTTCATACATGGCTCCGGGTCATCTCTTCGGGAGGACTTTGCTCTGCTACTTTACACCTTGCTCGTACATTGTCTTTTGCATACATATAGCTGAACTGCTTTGAGAGGGCGCTCGACCATGGCCCGGCTACCGTAGATGTTTACGAGCTTCATGTGATTGTTACTATAGCTGGTGACTGGGTACCAAGTACCTGCTCCGTACATTCCACATTCCAGCCAGTTCACTGTTCATTCCACATTCAGTCACGTGGTCAGTCTTGTCATCCAGGATCCATGATCCCGTCACAACACAATCAATTTCGGTGGTTCGAAGCGGGATCAAACTGAATGTCGCTGGCAGTTCAGCGGTGATGTAACCTTGGGGTGCAACTTTGACTCACTCCCCCTTCCTGCACCTGCGAACACCACACCATTGAACTGAATACCAGGGCGGGGCGGAAGGAAAAGTGCTTAGCCCGCGGAAAGGGGGGTGTTTGGTCCCATGGATGGATGATGGGCGCTGCTTCAACAACTTGGAAAGTTCTTTGCTCCCCTCTCCGTTTGCACTCCCCTTATAATAGTAGTTTCCTAAAGCAGGGCTGACGGGTCCTCTTGGATATGACTCTCTTTCTTCTACGTGATATTCTTCGTTCATAGCATCTGCCGGCGGAGTATTCTGGGTTCTCACATGGAAAATGTCTGGTGGCATTCATGGCCGTGGACGGGACTGCAGAGACGAGCGACGCACCCACTGATTTTACCCCTCATGTCCCCTTCCAGAACCACTCGTGTGGAGACCCTGAGTGATGAGATTTGAGGTAAGTCATCAACGTCTCACATTGATCAAGCAGGGAGTGACACTAACAGCCCTATTTGGATCCATTTGACGGCTTCACGCAGCAAGCCTCCTGCAGTGTCAAACCAGAACCAGTACCATCCAAAAGTCCGCCCCATAAGCTGACAGTCTGGATGAATGAGTGCAGTTCCTTACTCTTGACCTTTCAGCGCATTCCTCAGTCTCCTGTTGGGTTTAATGTTAATGTTGTCAGGGTCCATCAAGCGCCTAGTGTCTGTTTCTTTGTTTACTTTCAGAAGACGGCAGCCCCCCTTTGCATCATAGTGGCCTACACTATTACGTAGGCAGGGACCCACCAAATTGATCGTTGATCAATGATGTCCCGCAGCGGGTCGGTAGTGTTTTTGCACACTGTTTACATTCGGTTTCCTTCGTGTTGCCCCAGCGAACAAAATTAGCTCGCCCCAGTGTTAATAACCCTGGGAGTCCACAGTGGACAAGGTGGGCGAGGCCGCACTATCGCCGCAGTCAAATTGCGTCTGAGGGGCCCCCAAATACCTACTCCGTAGTGAACTTGGATCCAGGAGTAGGCAGGTGCAAGCAGGCATCTACTCCCCTCGCTGCTCCCCACCAACTACATTTACGCACATACATACCCGACAATATGTAGCTAGAACTCTGCTTCCATACCCTGCTGGACACCCCCGTAGTGGAACTCTATACCGCCTGGGGTACAGTAGAAATATTGACCCTCGTTTTTTCGAGCCGTTGCTCCAGGGCGTCCGTCTTACCTGACTTCCAGTTCTCCCATCTTCCACAAACTCTGATCACAACTTCTCTCCCCCTTTCCACGTCCTCTACTCTGTAATATCCCCCAAGCCTTCAGTCGAGAGTCATCTTCGTGGCTCCGTCATACCTGAATTCCTTCCATCCCTCGTTCTTCGCGAGCTGCCAAAGTGCACGTTCTGGGACCACCCCGCGTCTTCCGCCTAGTCCCACACAGAACGAAATCCTGCGGTTCTCCTGCCTGCGAAAGTAGCACCTCGCACCTACACTAAACACAAGGAGAAAAAAACCCACCACTTCCCCTTCCCTTTCCCCCCTCCTCGAGCCATTCCCACCCCCTCGCTGGACCAAACCAAACGCTTCACACAGCAAATCGCTCCCCTTTGTCGCGACATTAGAGGACGTGAAGACCATTTAGACAGCATGTCAAACTCCGAAATCAATCAGGTTCTGGCCAATTCGCTGTCGCCAGGTAAGAGACGCTTCTCATGTTTGGAAGGGGGAGGAAGGAAAACATTCCAGAATCCCCCCTCAATCAACCCCCCCTTATCAACAAAAACACATGTGCTCGCTTCCTGCAACAGGACGGACCTAGCACAATACTCCCAAAAGACACGCCCGTCACCACCAGCCCATTCTCCCATGCGTTTCTATTTGCCTCTGTTTAGCTTTTGTTTATCTGCCTTGTCCCCTGGGCCTCCCTTGCTGACGGTCGACAGACGCGACGTTGCGCCAGGCTGCCGAACAACAGCTCTCCCAGGCTGCCGAGAATAACTTTGTATGCCAAACCCACCCGCTTCTTCCCCTTTCCCAAACCTTTCAAGTACCGAACTAACTTCTTTAAGCCCCTTTACCTCGCCACCCTAGTACAAGAGCTTGCGAACGAGTCTGCACAAGGTCCCATCCGCGCTGCCGCCGGTATCGCCCTGAAGAACGCCTTCACCGCCAGAGACTATGCACGACAGCAGGAGCTACAATCGAAATGGGTCGAGACCACGGACAACGATACGAAAAACAGGGTCAAGGAGCTCACTCTCCAGACCCTCTCGTCCTCCAATTCACAGGCCGGCACCGCCTCCGCCCAGGTCATTGCCGCCATCGCCACCATCGAGCTCCCCAGGGGTGAGTGGGGCGACCTCCTGCAGATCCTGGTGAAGAACGTTAGCGACGGGGCTCCCCACCAGAAGCAGGCCTCCCTCACCACCATTGGTTTCATCTGCGAGAGCCAGGACCCCGACCTCCGGAACAGCCTCGTCGCCCACTCCAACGCCATCCTCACCGCCGTCGTCCAGGGCGCGCGCAGGGACGAGGAGAACAACGAGGTCCGCCTCGCCGCCATCACCGCCCTCGGTGACTCCCTCGAGTTTGTCGGTAACAACTTCAAGAATGAGGGGGAGAGGAACTACATCATGCAGGTCGTCTGCGAGGCCACGCAGGCTCCCGATGCTCGCATACAACAGGGCGCGTTCGGTTGCTTGAACAGGATCATGGGCCTCTACTACGAGAACATGCGCTTCTACATGGAGCGGGCGCTCTTCGGCCTCACAATCTTGGGCATGAAGTCGGACGACGAGGACGTTGCCAAGCTGGCCGTGGAATTCTGGAGCACGGTGTGCGAGGAAGAGATCAGCATCGAAGACGAGAACGCGGCGGTACGTATCTCCTTTGGTTCCCGTCTCTTGGTCGAATCTTCCTCCCTAGGTGTCGTGTCACTCAATCGTTCTAACTCTCCACATAGGTTGAGTCTGCGGAGCAGATCCGCCCGTTCTACAACTTCGCAAGGGTTGCTGCTAATGAAGTAGTACCTGTTCTTCTGCTACTACTCACAAAACAAGACGAGGATGCCACCGACGATGAGTATAATCTGTCCCGCGCCGCGTACCAATGCTTGTCGCTCTATGCCCAGGCTGTTGGTTCTTCTATTCTTACGCCTGTCCTTGCCTTTGTCGAGGCCAACCTCCAGCACGAGGACTGGCACAACCGTGACGCCGCCGTTTCCGCCTTTGGTGCTGTGATGGAGGGCCCTGAGGAGAAGGTTCTGGATCCTATCATCAAGCGCGCGCTCCTTCCTTTAATAGCAATGATGGAGGACGCTTCGCTGCACGTCAAGGATTCCACCGCCTATACGCTTGGCCGTATCACTGAGGCCTGCCCCAGCGCCATTGACGCCGCGACGCACCTTGAGCCTCTTATCCAGTCCCTGTTTGCCGGCCTGAGCAACCACCCCAAGATGGCTGCGTCGTGCTGCTGGGCCTTGATGAACCTGGCGGAGCGCTTTGCCGGTGAGCCCGGCGCGCAGAGCAACCCCCTCACGCCTCACTTCAACAACAGTGTCACCCACCTGCTCACCCTCTCGGCTCGCAACGACTGCGACTCGTCGACCCGCACCGCGGTCTACGAGGTATTGAACGTGTTCGTGCAGAACGCCGCCAACGAGAGTCTTCAGGCCGTTGCCTCGCTCTCCGAGGTCATCATCAAGCGGCTGGAGGAGACGCTGCCCATGCAGCAACAGGTTGTCAGCGTTGAGGACAAGATCACGCTCTCCGACATGCAGACCAGCCTGTGCACCGTGCTCCAGGGCATCATCCTCCGGCTTGACAAGGAGATCGCACCCCAGGGCGACCGCATCATGCAGGTGCTCCTGCAGATTCTGAGCACCGTGGGAGGAAAATCGAGCGTGCCCGAGGCCGTGTTCGCGGCCATCAGCGCTCTTGCTACGGCGGTCAACGAGGACTTCATCAAGTATATGGAGGCTTTCAGCCCGTTCCTGTACAACGCGCTTGGCAACCAGGAGGAACCTGGTCTGTGCTCCATGGCTATCGGCCTGGTGAGCGACATTACGAGGTCTCTGGGCGAGCGCAGCCAGCCGTTCTGTGATAATTTCATGAACTACCTGCTCAACAACCTAAGGGTGAGTGGACCATTTTCCCCTCGCAGTCGTTCTTCTCCTTTCAGCGTGTCATTGCTAACCCAAGCCCGCAGAGCACAACGCTCTCAAACCAGTTCAAGCCCGCGATCCTCCAGTGCTTCGGAGATATTGCGTCGGCCATCGAGGGCCACTTCGAGGCATACCTGAGTGTTGTTGCGCAGGTTCTTCAGCAGGCATCGAGCGTCACCGCGTCGCCTGATGGTCCGTATGAGATGTACGACTACGTTGTCTCTCTCCGGGAGGGGATCATGGATGCGTGGGGCGGCATTGTGCCCGCAATGAAGGCTGGTAACAAGAGTGAGTCTCAATTGTCCCCGCAAAGGCTTTTTTTTTCTCCTCCTCATACTGACTTTCTCCGCAGCCGCTCTTCTGCAGCCGTTCGTTCCCTCGATCCTTGAGCTCTTGAAGACCATCGCCCTGGACATGAACAGGAGCGAGGCGCTGATGCGGTCGTCTATGGGTGTCATCGGGTAAGTCGGTTCAAAAGCGCCCTTCCAATGTTTCGATACTAAGACCGTTCTGCTAGTGACCTTGCCGATGCGTTCCCTAACGGCGAGCTCGTCGAGGCGTTCCGCGAGGAGTGGCTCACTGCCATGATCAAGCACACCAAGTCCAACCGCGAGTACCAAGTTCGCACGATCGAGACCGCCCGCTGGGCCCGCGAATTGGTTAAGAGGCAGCTTGGCGGCCAGACGGGCACTATGCAGGCTTAATCGTCTCGCGCCGGCCTCGCCTCGACCACGGTCTTACGGAGCAACTAGCGATAGCACTCTATTCTCGCTCGCCGGTCGCCTCTCCTCGTTGCGACTCTTTCCGCAGAGTCCTTACCATGCAGCGGAAAACAACAATACCATCCCCCCAATGTCACAGCATAGCACCCACGCCCATCATCTCTCAAGACTTGGGCTGTGTAAATACATGCGCTCGTCCCCCAAATTCCTGGCCCTTATCCCTTCACACTGCATCTGAGTAACCGGAAATCATCTTCCTTTGTTCCTCGTCCAACACAATACCCAAAGACACGACACATCACACGAATCACGGCGTTCTTTCGTTCCAAACCCCCCCTCCCCTATCAGCAGCACCTGGATTTTCCCTCCCCCTCCCCCTTTTCACCCCCCATGGGCCCCTTTGTCTGTTATACACACGCCCGCACGCATGCAAGCACCCCTCCCCCTTTTTAATTAGTCGTGCCCTTTTCTTTGTGCGTTTGCGTCTTGTTTTCCTGTTCAGGGCAATAGAGAGATGGCGTCCCTTCTGTTTTATCTTGGGAAACGAAGTTCATGTAAAACAAACTGGAGCCAAACCCCCCCTTTCCATATTGGCCGTCTGGTATCTTTGTACGGGGTTTTGGGTGGGGTTTGGCTATCAGTGGGTTATTAGGAAAGTCATGTAGAATGGAGTGGTCTTGTTTCCAGGGTTTCTTTGTTATTTGTTTTTTTCTCCCCATTTCTTCCCCACTCTTCCCCCAACACCATGCCCCCCCTCCCCTTTTCTTGCTTTCTTCCAACGAGTGAGAAAGTCAGAACAGAAATAAGATAAAAGATAGGGAAGAAAATTCAATAATTTGTTCCTTCTCATGACTCGGTTTCTCATGCCAGACCCGGCGCAGAAACCTCTTGGCAGAGTGTAAGCGCGTTCAGCCTCATGTTGCTCTACTGCCTATTTGGTTATATCCACGTATCAAGAGCGCAGGGGCGATGGGTACATAGGCGGTACGGGGATGAGCGTCGTGATAGTCTGACGATTGAG